>CAUZXS010003091.1:2500-95000 GCA_963585895.1 Sepioteuthis lessoniana
GAAACCCTAATAAGTTTTTTTTCTAATTTATTTACAAGCTTTATTTTATAGTTAAAAGTGAATACCAGCCATTAAATTCATTGCCAAATGTGCTACACTAAAAGGTTATTTATTCTTGTGATTTTATTTACCAGATAATTGTAATGGGAAAAAATATTTTGCTTTTGAGTAAGCAACAAGTTAATAAAAAAAAATATTGCATTTTGTCTTGTGTATTTTTCCTAACAAAATTTAAAAAACTGAAAATATTTTAATAATAGCTGAGTCAACCTTATAACTGCTCTGTTGGTGGAATATGCTGACTCTATGCTAAGGAGTTGCTCCCCACCTACTGGTGTTCTGTGTAGGACATTAAATTGTATATGATGGTGAGGTCCCTATTCTTGAGATCTGGTGAGAGTGGATTACTTCTTTGTCATTACTCCATGGCTTGCTCTAACCTGGTGTGACAGTACCTGTTAAGGTCTCATCCGTGGGTCAAATAGATCTGTTTAAAAATCATATTCAATAGAACTGCATATTAAAAAAATCATATTCAATAGGACTGTATTAAAAAAAATCATATTCAATAGGAGTGTGTATAAAAATGAAAATCTTAATAACTGCACAAAAAATGTAAATATGAACATACAATGAATGTGATTCCCTAACCTCTTGGCATTGAATAACCCAGACAAGTTGACATTCTGTTAAAATCAATCAGTTAGCATTGTAAGAGACTATATCTTTAGTATTTGATATCTGGTCCTTGCTGCTGATACTATGTAAGCAAGTATAATAAGAAAAGTCTTGTGCAGATATGGTAAGTTCAAATGCAGTTAGTTTTGATTTTCTCACTTTACCCCAACTGGAAGAATTTGTAACTATATAGCTAATTATTAAATTAGATGGAAGTTTTGATATTGTTTTTAATAAATACTTCTTCTAATGTTATACAAACAGTTTGAATTTAAACATTTTCAAAGTATTCTTATTGTAAAATCATTTTGAATTCCTTTCCATTGGGAAATCATTTCCAATAAATTTCTATGGTAAAACCGATTGAAAATTTTTTCAGATTTATTGAATAAATCCTATGATACATTAAATGTGTTATACTAAAATGTGCTTTGTTTCTTTTTTTTTTTTTTTTTTAGGTAAGTTACTTATGCTGCATGGTAATGTAAAAAACTCTTATATCATTTTTGTAAATTTAAAAAAAAAATGAATTGAAAATATGATTTTTAAAATTTTTTATTATTAAATGATTTTGACTCTTTGACTCCTTCATACCTTTGCCACCATATACTCTGAACCTGTGCTCTGAAAATTTACTAATAAATCAAATCTGAACATCTTCAAACTTTTCTCCAGGGCATAAACATCTTTGTGTAAAACTATCAGATAAATATAATCATTAAAGAATAGAATTAAGTCATTAATAACTTTAATGACTATATTCAAAACTTTTAGTATGTGAGATGATATTTCTGCACCCAAAGTATTAGGGTTTACATATTCAAAATGTTTCAGCTGTCATAAAATTAAATGAACTACAGCTGAATAAGATTTTATAAGATGCTAGAATTCTGAATGTATTTACCCAACTTTTCTGCGATGAGCAGGATGCAATACAAGATGAATTTTTAAGTGGGGCACAACTGGTTTGGATTAAGAGTTTTTCCTTCTTTTAGACTGGTTGTCTTACTAAGGCTAAAGAACCCAGTTTGCTCTACTATTTAATTCTGTATTTGACCAATGAGAACAATATTTATTGTTGGCTTATTTAATGCCAAAGTCTGTTTCTTAAAAAAATTTTTTAATTAAAATATTTTTACAAGCAATTATATAGTTTCAAGTAACAAATGATAATAATCCCTTATAAGCAACTATAGCTTTAAGTAACTATTCTTTGTACGAATAATTTGTAGTGCCCTGTTTGGCAGGGCTTAAAGTATGCTGACTGCATCCCCTTTATAGGGGTAAGACCCCCCCGCCCCAGAAAAGGGCATGTTCTGGGTATGGCACTAAACTACATCTGATGATGAGGCTGCAGTCCTGGAGATCTGATGAGTATGGAGTTTTTCATTGCCATTACTATCAGGTCCACTCTGACCTGGAGTGGTAGTACCTGTTAAGGTCCTATCTATAGATCTCTTTAAAAGCTATTCATATTCAACAGAACCATGTGCAAAAAAAACAAACAAACTTAAGAAACAATTACACAAAAAGCATGAATATATGTGTACAATGTGATTCCCTTACTATCTTGGCATAAAATAACCAGAGATGAGTTGACATGCCATAAAAAATAAAACAAGAGAATGACCAAGAGCCATAAAAACATTGATGCTGTTTCACACGTTCATTTCAAAGATCAGCATATTTGGTTCATCATTTCTTAAGTTTCTTTAACCTTCCTGATAAAAATTTAATAAAGGTAATTCTTTTTTTGATTAGAATGACAATTTTTCAGCACCTGTGTGTGTGAGATATAAAAGAACTCCCACCTCCAACACAAGTAGCAAAATGTAACACATGGTTGCCTCCCACTGTCCTAAGAAAACTCAATCCCCGCCTCAGGTACTGCTTGTAGTGACTGCCCTCGAACACTGAAGCACAAAATATCTTCCTTTGATACTAAGAATTCCTAGAAAATGAGTTTATTTTTTGTAGGTAATGATTTCAAGAGATGGGACGTATCCATGAGGAGGAAACACTAGCTAAGCTGATTAATGAAAATTCTCTAAATCTTTGGGTAGCACTTTGTATATTACTAAAAATGATAATTTGATTTGGGAAAAAAAAAGAAAATTATTACCCTTCGTAATTCCAAAATTTCATCTTCACTTTTCAAAATTCCAGTCGTGAATAAATTGATACAATAAAGTTCCATAGTATTTTCGAATAAAATCCAAGTTCAGATTTTTTTTTTCTCCACCCTCATTGATTTTTATAATGGAAGAATCTCAGGATGGGTGTTTTTTAGTTTCTTCATTTTTCATGAGTGTTTTTTCAATTATAGCTTGGAAAAGAAAAAATGTTTTTGCCAAAAGCTTGTCACCCTTTTAGGTAGTTATACATTGAAGTTATATCTACTGTATGATAGGGAATGTATTTTTCCATGTGTACTTATCTCTTCCTTTGGTCTTCTGAGAGAAAACTGATGGATGGCTTATCTTTTAAGGGAGAGTATGTTGCTTGGGAAGGAGCTGTGTTTTTTTCCTTTTTTTTTTCTTCATTTTAGTATCTTTTTTTTTTTGTGTATGTATATTTTACACACTGAGATCTATATATATGTTTGCAAACACATGTGTGTATGTGTGTTTACAAACAGTTTATGTTATGTGTCATTATACAGAGATCTGTAGATATGTTTATTTGCTTAGCTTAGTTGTAACACAAGGACAAAAGTATGGGGTACACAGTGAGAATCAAACTCATTACTAAAGGTGGTCTCCTAGCTGAGTTAGATAACCATTACATCATTTTCTAGAGTATATTAGATTATTAAATGTGTAATCTTTCTTCACCAATATCTGATTAAATTTTTTAAAAAGAATTAATTTTCTTTTGAGACTCAGACAAATCACTCACTCTACGTGTCACACCACCATACAAACTCTTTCTGTTTTTCTGATCTTGTTTACAGGTTCCTTGGAAATGGCATTTTTTATGAGGTTTTCTGTCTTTAAAATTTGTCACTACACATACATATATTTACCCAAACGTTCTGCATGAGCAAGGTCAATTTTTAAATGCAGTTTAACAGGCTTGAATGTAGTTTTCCTTCTCCTAGACTGGTTGTCATACCAAGCTTATAGAGCCCAGTGTACCCTACTATTTACTCATTGTTGGATTCATACATTTCCGAAGGGTATTAGTGCTATGTGAAAGGCAAACAACCTCATGTGGGATTTTGAACTCTTATTCCCATGTCTATTTCCTATGTTAATAACAATTACACCATGAATACCTCCATATATATCCCAGCTTGAAGCATTTTGCAGGTTTAGCTACACTGAAGAGTGTTCATTCAATGAAACGGTCAGGATGACACACACACACACACACACACACACACATATATATATATATATATATATATATATATATATATATATATATATATATATAAAAGAAAAACCTTTTAAAATCACTCATATTTTTTATATTTATTTCAACAGACCCTATTTTTTTTTCTTAATTTTAGATCTGCATCTTCAGGCAAAGAAATGATGAAAATTTAGAAAAACCCACAAAATTCCGACTACCCTATCTTCCTAACCCAAATTTCACCTTTTTTGCTCTGTATTTTAATTTATTCTTTTTACATTGAGCTCTCTATTAGATTTTGAATTTCATGGATATTGAAGAAAGAAAATCCTAGAATAGAATCATCCCCACCATCTGCTGATTTGGCTTTGGATAATGTGTGTGTGTGTGTGTATGTATGTGTGTGTGTGTGTATATATATATGTATATATATATATATATATATAAATATATATATATAAATAAAAGACAGTATTTAATCCAGTAAATCCGGTGTTGGGAATAATTCCAAGTAGGACCAATAAAAGATTTAAAAATAGAATATTAAATTTAAGTAATCCTGGTCAAGAGCTCAATGTAAATAAAATTATTTTCTCTTAAAAAAAACAACAACTACAATTGGTCACATTAATAAATCTATTTCCATCCTGTTATAGAGCATTGATTTATATCAATGCTTTTTAACAGGATGGAAATGAATTTATTATTATCTTAATTGTTGGTTTTTTGAAAAAGGAATATATATATATATATATATATATATATATATATATATATATATATATATATATATAGCCCAATGGGTAAATTGTCACTATTTTAAGTTATTAATTTCATGTATGCGATTTCAGGTTTTGTCTACTGTGCAGTAAACTAGAGTCAAGTTGGACCCTGTCTGTGAAGAAAGCAGAACCATGACACAATTCACTTCTTCAAAAATGTACAAACTGCATGCTTTACCGTTTAGCATCACCATGAAAAGTTCAATATGAACATTTCAAAGTGTTTTGGTGTCAATTTGAAGACCTATATTGATCAAAACCAAAAACCCAGTCCATATCATGGTTTTGGGGTGGTTACTAGCAATGATGATATTATACCTCCATTCATCTTCTTACATGGCCTCAGACTCAGTACAGAGGCCTACATCAAGTGCCTGAAGGGGAGATAGTACTGATCTGGACCAAGTGGGTGGCTGATGGAAGACTCTACATCTGGCAACAGGATTCTGTACCATGCCACACAACCAGGAGAACCCAGTCTTGATTGTAAGAATTTCTGCAATCACATCATCCCTAACATCTGGCCACTTAACTACCCAGATTGCTATCCCCTTGATTATTGTTTTTGTTAGGCATGGTTGTGTGAGAGACCAACAAAACTCTGTGCAATACCAAAGATAAACTGAAAACAAGAATAACAGCAACCTTTACCAATTTAAACAAAACAAAACAGAAAGGTTGCAGAAGATTCTGAAGTTGTCTGGATGCTATGGATGAAGCCAATGGCAATTTCTTAGAATAAATTTCATCCATAGTATTTCAAGATATTTTCATGTAATCTTGGTAAATATTTCTGATGAAGTGAAATATCAGGATTAATCTCATTTTTGTGTAATTTAGATGACTGTTTAGCCATCATCCTGTGTGTGTGTAATGCACCATTACAGGAATGAAAGTTCTATGCTTTCTTGATCACCAGTCAACAATATAGTTTGATGAATTAGAAGTCTTACAAGATGGTGGTCTATGGAAAACACAGAATATTAAAGGAATTGAATTTGTTATAGAAGATCCGATATTTTCAATATTGGTTACATTAAATGGATTCACATATGCACATCAAATTATCAAGGTACATTACTTGTTCTGTTATTCCTACTTTCATGTGTCACCCTGTGATCATTTATGATGACTGTGACACTTGAAACTCACAAACCGAACAAATAACATGCGATCATAATTTAATATTTTAAGCTTTAAACCTGCTTTACTACAAAAGTATTAAGCAATTTTTTTTGTTAAACGCCAACGTGGACGTCATCAAATAACTACTGTTTTCTTTTGAATAGTCTGCTCTATAACTTAACAAATGTTGTAGGTTTTTTTCCTAATGATGTTAGTGAATTTGCATAATTTGCTTTAAAAATCTCTTATTAAAGAAAAAAACATTTTATGAGAGAAAAGTAAAATTGAAAATGAATTACTGTTTTATTATTCATATTTTTTTTTAATTCTTTAAAGCAGTTTTTTTGTAAAGTGTTTTTGTTAATAGCTTTTATAATTCTTCTTGGTTTCAATATTGTTGTAAGCCTTGACATTCTTTTCAACTTGCAACATTAGCTTGAATAGAAATTGAACCACTTGCATAAGAATTTAACTAATTTTTTTTCTCTAAATATAAATATATTTATTTGCCAGAGTGAGAAATTTACTTCATAAACTTAAATCTTCAGTATTTTCAATTTTTTTTCTTATATTTATTTTCATTAGGTTTTGTGTTCTTAATTTACCAAATTTTGAAATAGAAATAAACTGACAATAATTTATTTCAGAATGTTATTTAGTTTTATATACTCATTAGCCATGTATACTCTAGAATTTCTAAGGGTACAGCTTTATATATATATATATATATATATATATATACTCACACACTCACACACCTTCCCCTCAGAATATCTATCAAGTAGATAAGGTCTCATTGGTAATGAGTGGCAAGCTGGATCTCTGGATAAAAGCTGACAGTTTCAAAGGGAAGTTTTATTTATTTTTTTGTCCTTTTTTGCCTTATCTTAGAAAAAAAACCCTAGTCTTCTCCCCTTTTTTAACGGTGTATATGTGACAAAGTGAGGGTCAGAGTAACTGAAGTGAAGTTAAGACTCTTTTATCATATCAATTTATCTAAACAGTTTGTTTTTACCATTCTCAGGAGTAAGAGGCATGAGATGCTTTTTGGAAATGAAAAAAATTGAATATCTTTTCTATCCTAAAAAAAAAATAACCGATCTTAATTCTTAGTATTGTTGACTATATTTAAAACCTATCATTTCGTCTTGTCGTGCCATCAGCACAGATATCCCTGACCCTCTCTCGCCACCCCTCCCTATCGTTCATCGCTTCCGGCAGGTCCTGAGGGCTAGACCCTGTATCCTCACAGAGCTGCTGTATGTAGGTTTGAGCTGGTTGCCCTGCTTTTGCTCGGCTATGTGAAGGGGTCCATAGGAGTATGTCACTTGTGAGCTCGTCCCTACTTCTCCAGCAGTGTCCTGCATGTCTGGTTCGTCTAACTTGGATAGTTTTCGTGATGGGTGGTAGGTGGTCGTACAGTTGCTGCTTTGTGAGGGGTGTTGCCTCCAGGACTTGTTCAATATTGCTTGCATCATTCTTGCCTAGTTGCTTTTAAGTCTTGTCTCCAGCTGTTTAGTTAGCGTCGATATAGTGCATCCATATTGCAGTATTGACAACATATGAAAAAGTAAATCCGTACACTGTATTGTAATAATATATTTTATGAATTTAAAATTAAAGTATCAACAATATGAGCTGAGATAGAGGAACAATTTCATGTATGTAATGTGGTTCTTGAAATAAAATGCTGATGGCTCAAATGATGAGGCCTCCCACTTGGAATAGGAGATGAAAGTATGGTGAGAATTGAGCTGGACACAAATTGCAAAGTAAAGATTTAAATGGTGAATGAATACTTGATCTAAAAATTGTTAAAATCAAGTTGAGAGAAGGTACTCTTATTATATAAGTTGCAAAAGACGAGCATGAATAGATTGAATCATCAAAGCCTTATTTCTTAATTAGGAAGAAAAATAACATTAAATAAGTCTGTAATGTAATATGTGCGCACACACACAAATCTTTTTAAAAACATTTAAAAAATTAAAAAAATATGGGCTCAGTACTGGCTCATTGGCCTTGTGGGTAGAGTGTTTGTCAATGGTCTTACCAAACACTTTAAAAATGGTACTTAATACCTCCTTGGTTAACACTCAGCAATATAAGGTACATATCAAGGGTAAAGTGGAGCAATCCAGGGAAAGGTGTAGTGCCCTGCCCTACACCTTGGTGCAGCAGCTATTGAAAAGGGAATTTTTTGGTTGCCCTCGACTATGGTTGCCTACCTTACTGGCTAGTAGAGCAGGATAAAACCTAAAATAAATTGATGTTTACTTACACCTCTGTGGCACTCTCATAACAGTCACTTTGTATGTTTTTTTATTGATACATTAATCATCAGATGAGATGTGTGTGTATATATATATATATATATATATATATATATATATATATATATATACACACACACATACTGACCCTTTGGCCTACTGGGTAGAGTGTTTGCCTATGGCTCAAGAGACCAGGGATCAATCCCTGGTTGAGTCATATCAAAGACTCAAAAAAATGGTACTTGATGCTACCTTGCTTAACACTCAGAATTATAAGGTATGAATCAAGAGTAAAGAGGAGCAATTCAGGGAGAGAAGTAGCACCCTCCCTTACACCTCGGTGTAGTAGTTAATGAAAAGGGTACCTTTGGGTCGCCCTTGACAACGGTTACCAACTTTACTTTTAATATATATATATATATATATATATATATTAAAACTGGCACTTTCAGAGTGATTTGACCATAAGTCTACACTACATATATGTATGTAATCTTTAGGTAAGCACTGTTATTCCAACATCATCTCATTGCCCTAGTGGGTTGAGTGTTGGCCAATGGTCCAGGAGACGTGAGTTCAATCCCAGGTTGTGTCATACCAAAGACTTTAAAAATGGTACTTGATACCTCCTTGCTTAACGCTCAGCAATGTAAGGTACGTATCAAGGGTAAAGTGGAGCAATCCAGGAAAAGGAGTAGCATCCTCTCCTACACCTCAGTGTAGTAGCTATTAGAAAGGGAGCTGTCTGGTCACCCTCGACTACGAAATTTACTTACAGGTAGTTGGTTTTGCCATACCAAACAGAGTAGCAAGATCAGAGATATGAACACTATTTTCACGTTTGGCTACAATTTCTTTCTTCACCTCTATCATGATTCTGCTAATTTTTCTTTTGCTGCTATCTGTATCCTTTTTCAGCCCCATGGTGGCTTATTTAATAATTTAATCCTTTCACTGTTTTGATAACCACATGTAGTTCTGTTTTTTTTTTTTTTTTTTTTTTTTTTTTTTTAGCTTCTTGTGGTTCTTGGACACCTGACTTATAAAAATTCTTCACATGTTTTGTGAACCATCTATCTCATGGGTTTTCATTTGCCTGTATATTTCTTTTAAGAATGTAGTGAAAATATAAAAATGAAATCTTAGTCTTCATTATATAAGGAAAACATGTAAGTAGACACCTAATTTGCCTTCAACATTGAAAGGGTTAAAAAAACAAAAAAAAACAAAGCAAAATGATGAAATTCAATTGGATATTATGATAAATTTAAGCAGATATGTGTATGGAGTAAAAGCTATGTAGCAACTAATGCTCTCCTTTCTCGACTCCAAGTTTGTTGCCCGACATAATGTTGATTTGCATGTTCTTTGCTCAAGACATAATTTGTCACCTGAAAGTCCTGTAATATCACCTGATTATTGTGAAAACTTCAAACTATTATTTGTAATACGTGGTTTTAGTTTCTTATACTGCATTTTATTTACATATATCTACATGATTTATTTTATTTGTTTAATGGCACATTAACTCCTTATGGATTACTGAATGCTGACATTGGATTAAATTATTCCTATCTAATTCTAATAATTCATATACAATTATATGGTTTCAAGTAACTATTTAATAATAATGATAATTTATTTGCGCTTACGGTTTAAAACATCCTGTCCAATATGAATAATTTTCAGAGAGATTAATTCTTACTTATAAATGGAACTCTAACAGGTACAACCTATTCAAGGTAGAACGTACCTGGCAGCAATGGCAAGAAAGGAGTGATTCCACACTGCCTAGAGTCCTAGAAATGGAGCCTCACCACTGGATGCAGTTTAGTGTTATACACAGGACATCATACCTATGGATGTGTGTATGTATATGTTTGTTGTGTATATATGTATGTATACCTTGTGTGTATAGACAATTTTTGTGAGGGCCTTTAATAGGGTGTAATTACAGCAGTTGTTATATTTTTGTAGGGGTGATCAAGGGTAGGTTTGGTTTGTTCCGTTTTTGGATATAAAAAGAAAAATGGATGGGAGGTGTGGGTAGATTTAACTGTGTTAGACCAGCTGTTTGAAGATTTTAAAGAGAAAAGTCAGGTGGATGCATTGCTGTGGAAATGGAACCCTGCTGCTTAGACAGGATCAGTCTTTCTTTTGGATGGGTAGAAGTCTAATGAAATGATTTAATAATAGTTTTAAAATAATTTACGAAAGAACTTTATTAAAGAAAGTGGTTATTATATGATGAATATGGAGGTGTTGAATTTTATAATTTATTCATATTGTATATCTCGCATCTCACATACACTCATACATATATATATATATATATGACTCCACCCTTTTGGTGTGGTGTCTTAGAATATGCTGACTGTATTCCCTGCTGATGAATAAGACCCCCCCAAAAAAAAGTGTCCTGGGTACAACTCTAAACTGCATCTAGTGATGAGGCTTCAGTTCTGGATATCTGGTTAGTGTGGTGTACCCTTTCATTGCTATAACTCTCAGGTCCACTCTAGCCTGAAGTAATGGCCTAAGTGTAACGATAGTGAAGGGTTACTCCACCTATATAATGATGCAATCAGTTTATTCTAAGTCCTACCTACAGGGTAGATACATATAATAAACAACCACAAATTATGTAAGAAAAGAGTTAAAGCGCTTGATGTGTAGCAGTGAAGGGTTAAAACCACATATATTAAATTATGATCCCAAATTTCATGTTCCATTACTTTGAGTTTCATGTGTCACTACAGCCATTAGATGGAGAAAAAAAAATGTACACCCACCCCCACACACAATACACATCCCTAGCTTGAAAATAACTCTGAAAAACCAGTTTGTAAGTCATCTTTTTTTTTTTTTTTTTTTTTTTTTTTTGTTACAAATAAACAATTGCCTCGGGGTGTGGAGGCAGGGTTGGGGGTTATTATCCACTGGTGGGTGGGGGGAAAGGTTACCCCCATTTCTTCACTGAACTGAATTTTAGAATTCAGAAAGTTTTCAGTTCATTTTGAAGAGTATATTTGAATGACATCAAAATTTGATTAATTGATAAAAATGTAATTTATTTCATTAATGTTTTTATATTTATCTATATTCACTTAGGAACAATGAAAGTTATCAAAATTAACCATTAAATTTCAAATTATGCCTATAACATCTCTGTTCCATCAGTATTGCTTGCATTAATTCCTGACCACTGACAATCCTTTTGTCTCATTTTCAATGTACACCAGTGATTGAGTGTCAGGCCTTTTTAGAAATAGATTTAAGGGAAAAAAAATCATGTCCTGGGTATGACTTCTTGTTTTGAATATCTGGAGTACCCCTTCATTTCTATTATTCCCAGTCTCACTCTGATCCCAGAGTGGTAGTACTTGCTAGAGTCCCATCTATGGGTCAAATGGATCTATTTGAAAATTGTTAGATAACAATACTTGAAACCATATAACTATGTACAAACAAACGATTATTATTAAATAGAAATATTTACTTGTAACTATATAATCATGTATAAATCATTAGTATTATGTAGGGATACTTGATGGAATGTAACTGAACAAAAAAAAAATCTAAAAGAACTACGCAAAAAATGTAAATATAAGCATACAATAAACATAATTCTCTGATCTCTTGACTTAAAATAGCCTTAGACAGGTTGACATGCTGTTAAAATCAATCACAGTTCAGCTGATCAATTCTAGAATTTTCTTTAGGGTACAATCCATAAAGAAAAATGTTTTTATTTATTTATTTTTTAAATTCTATTTAATTTTATTTTAAGTAAATGAGATGGTGAAAGAAGTGATAGTTAAATATACTGACAAGCTTGGTTCATTCTCAGCAATGAGAGCCACATAAAAAACATTTACGACAACTTCTATGGATGTTCTTGAAGAAGATCATACTGACCCCACTTGAAGAAGGCTGTATAATATATTCAATAGAAACAAATATTTGATTTTCTGCAAATGTTTAAATATTTATGGAGGACTTCATTCATTTTTGTTCTTTTTTTATTTTTTTGTTTTGTTTTTTTCTTTTCTCACTTCTCTTCCACCTCTTTCCTATTTCTTCTCTTTTCTTTCCTTGCCTCATTCTTCTCTGTCAAATACCTTTCCTCTCTCTTTCATTTTCCATTTTTTTCGCACTTTTCTCTCCTATTGCCATGCTCTCATGTCTTTCACTTGCCATGCTTTCCTCTCTCTCTCTCTCTCTCTCTCTCTTTCATTCGCGATGCTTTCCTCTCTCTCTCTCTTTCACTCGCGATGCTTTCCTCTCTCTCTCTCTCTTTCACTCGCGATGCTTTCCTCTCTCTCTCTCTCTTTCACTCGCGATGCTTTCCTCTCTCTCTCTCTCTCTTTCACTCACAATGCTTTCCTCTCTGTCTCTTTCACTCGCGATGCTTTCCTCTCTCTCTCTCTTTCATTCGCGATGCTTTCCTCTCTCTTTCATTCGCGATGCTTTCCTCTCTCTCTCTCTCTCTTTCACTCGCGATGCTTTCCTCTCTCTCTCTCTCTCTCTCTTTCACTCGCGATGCTTTCCTCTCTCTCTCTCTCTTTCACTCGCGATGCTTTCCTCTCTCTCTCTCACTCACCATGCTTTCCTCTCTCTCTCTCTCACTCACCATGCTTTCCTCTCTCTCTCTCTTTCACTCACCATGCTTTCCTCTCTCTCTCTCTTTCACTCACCATGCTTTCCTCTCTCTCTCTCTTTCACTCACCATGCTTTCCTCTCTCTCTCTCTTTCACTCACCATGCTTTCCTCTCTCTCTCTCTTTCACTCACCATGCTTTCCTCTCTCTCTCTCTTTCACTCACCATGCTTTCCTCTCTCTCTCTCTTTCACTCACCATGCTTTCCTCTCTCTCTCTCTTTCACTCACCATGCTTTCCTCTCTCTCTTTCACTCACTGTGCTTTCCTCTCTCTCTCTTTCACTCACCGTGCTTTCCTCTCTCTCTCTCTCGCCGTGCTTTCCTCTCTCTCTCTCTCTCGCCGTGCTTTCCTCTCTCTCTCTCTCTCGCCGTGCTTTCCTCTCTCTCTCTCTCTCTCTCTCTCTCGCTGTGCTTTCCTCTCTCTCTCGCCGTGCTTTCCTCTCTCTCTCGCCGTGCTTTCCTCTCTCTCTCTCTCTCGCCGTGCTTTCCTCTCTCTCTCTCTCTCTCCGTGCTTTCCTCTCTCTCTCTCTCGCCGTGCTTTCCTCTCTCTCTCTCTCTCGCTGTACTTTCCTCTCTCTCTCTCTCTCTCTGTACTTTCCTCTCTCTCTCGCCGTGCTTTCCTCTCTCTCTCGCTCGCCGTGCTTTCCTCTCTCTCGCTGTGCTTTCCTCTCTCTCTCTCTCTCGCCGTGCTTTCCTCTCTCTCTCTCTCTGTGCTTTCCTCTCTCTCTCTCGCCGTGCTTTCCTCTCTCTCTCTCTCTCTCTCTCTCTCTCTCTCTCTCGCCAGGCTTTCCTCTCTCTCTCTCTCTCTCCCTCCCTCGCCATGCTTTCCTCTCTCTCTCTCTCACTCTCCATGCTTTCCTCTCTCTCTCACTCTCCATGCTTTCCTCTCTCTTTCACTCGCCATGCTTTCCTCTCTCTTTCACTCGCCATGCTTTCTTCTCTTTCTCTCTCACTCGCCATGCTTTCTTCTCTTTCTCTCTCACTCGCCATGCTTTCTTCTCTCTCTCTCTCACTCGCCATGCTTTCTTCTCTTTCTCTCTCACTCGCCATGCTTTCTTCTCTTTCTCTCTCACTCGCCATGCTTTCCTCTCTCTCACCACCTTTTTCACTTACTCACCATCCTTTTCTCTCCCTGCTCTGCTTTTCTCTCTCTTGCCATGTTTTTCTCTTTCTTTCTCTTACTCACCACATTTTTCTCTCTCTCCTACCACGCTTTTCTTGCTCTATCATTCACTATGCTGTCTTTTTGCTCTCTCTCTCTCTCTCTCTTTCTCCCTGTCTTTTCCAAGTTTTTATTTGCCCTCTCCCGGGGTCTGTTCCAAGCTTTCCTCTCTCTCACCATGCTTTCCTCTCTCTCCCTCTCTATCTCTAGCCATATGCTTCTCTCTCTTTCACTTGTCACACTTTTCTCTATCTCTCTTGCCATGCTTTTCCCTTCATGTTTTTTCTCCCTTTTTCTTTTTTCTCTTTTTCTTCATCCCCTGTTTAATATCAAAATATATAAAGATGCTCATGCACATATCTCTCTCACTTTCACACACACACACACACACACACACACACACACACACACCATACTCCCATACCTTAACATTGTTTTAATGAAGAATATTATGTATGTCATTTTTAGCTACCAAAAAGTTTTTGCACAAAGTAAAAAAACTTTTTCAGTGTTGAGTGTAAAAATTATATCAATGAAATTTTCTAAACATTATGAAAATGGCAGCTTACACTGAGTTCTTTCATGCACATTACTTATATTACGACAACTACTACTTTCCATAGTTGTAATATTTGTAGTAGTAGTGCCCAGAAATAGGTATAACTTGCCTTTTAGCACTTATCACTCTTTTAGCTTCCAGAGGGAGTTTGTAAGTAAATGAAGAAGGGGGGGTAGGTAATGCTATTCTGGTTATATTGGTGATTCCTGGCACTTGTACACTCTTCAGTTTGTGTGTGGTACTTGCAGCATTGCCTGCTCAGCCGAAGGGACCAAGAAACACGTGAAGGCACAAGATTCATGGTTTTTGGACTATAGCAGTTCATCTTTTTGTCTTTTTTGAGGAAGAAAAAAAATGTCTTCTAGATTTAACCCAAGTTCCAGGCCGGCAAGTACTGGGGTCTATGTCGGCCTGTGGGAAGCTAAACTCCAAGAAATAATGGTGAGGATGATTCTTCTTTATTTAGTGGAATAATAGACATAATAATAATAATAATAATAATGCTTTTATAAATGGGGAAGTGATTTGTTAATGAGTTTTATTGTTCTCCCCTCCTTTTTTTGGCTTGACCTTTTTTGATCTTTATCCATCCTTTTCCAGATGTACAAAAAGTTTAACATAAAAATAACATTAAAAAAAAATGACCAGTTTCTGATAATCAGTCTTACATAAAATTGAAATTGTTACATATCCAATGTGTTTGTTTGTACACATGCATGCATACAATGTTGCTATATATTGTGTATTTATTGTTTAACTAGGAGATTTTTGGATACTTATTTTTAAGATTATTTTTCTTTTTTTTTTCTTCCCTAAAATAAGTACCACACCTGAGATGATGCTTAGGACATTTAAAAAATTTTTGGAAACTTTAACTGAAATTTTTATGCATGTTCAGACTTTTGATTATTGTATTTGTGTGTGTGTGTGTATATATATATATATATATATATATATATATATATATATATAATCTTACCTTCTTTGAATATTAAAAAAAAAACAAAAAACTTTTTTCTTCATAAAAACTTTTCTCCTGACTATAACCTAAGATTGAAACTTGTTGAAAACAATCAAAAAATGAATAGTATAAAAAAAAGATTCCTATTTGTCTTATATGCACACACATGTGTATGTGTGTGTGCATTAGACATGTAGGTGTGTTTACTTTTTTGAAAGGACAAACATTAGATTAATTTACAAGAAATTGTGATGGTGGTAGTAGTAGGGGATTCTGTCTATTCTTTAACTGTGACATTTTAGACAATACCAAAAATTGTTCCGTTTCCTTTGGTCAAATATTTAGTTACAGAATACAGTTTTAGAAATATTTTATTTAATGTTTCTTTTTTAAAAAAATCTTCAGTCCCATTTCATTTGTTACATTTAAAGTGCAAAATTTTTAAGCAAATGTAAAAGCTATTCTTTGACAGTTGTAACATTTTTCTTTTTTTTCTCTTTTTTTTCTTTCTTTTTTTAAATTCTATGTATTAAAACTAAATATTCTTGCAAAATTATGAACATACCTTTCATATCTGTGTGTTCAAAATTAGCTGAAAATCTTGTCTAAGAATGATGATTTAATTTTGACCCCCCTCCAGACACACATTTTTTCCCCTTCTTTTCCAGAAAATGCATCTATCTAGATTTTCTACACTGGATCACATTTCACTGTGTTAGCTTTGTATAGATCCCTTGTACTTCAGTGAAGGGGGATGTAGTTAGACAACATGATTTTGCTTTCATCATACCTTTAGAAGATATTATCATCTTGAAAGGTTTCATAGGTTATATAATTTTATTTATTTGACTGTGTATATAGTGCAATATCTGGTACAGTGAAAGCTTTATTTAAAATATTGTTTTAAATAGATTAGTAATGACATTACAAAAATGAGATCCTGTAGATTCAATTTGATTTAATAGAAAAAAAACAAAAACAAACTTTCTCTTAAAAGTCACTCTTCCCCATTATTCTAGAAAGTCTCATCTCTTTTTGTAATGGAATAAATCAGTGTATTGACTATTTTGTAAATTTTGATTGGGCTGTTGTTCCTATACTTTAATATGGAGCTAAGTGTGAATTTACTCTAAACTTCCAAAAAAGCTGTCTTGTCATTTTTTGCAATGATTAGGTAATTTGAAGGTGAAGCATTTAAAAATATCACAAAGCCAAATTTATATCAATTTATATCAGTGTATGTCTCTCATAGAAATTCTTCCCTTTCTTTCATATGAGACAAATATAAGTGTGTGTGTGTGTGTGTGTGTATATATATATATATATATATATACACACACATACATGCACACACAAATACACATATATAAGCACACATGTGTGTGTGTGTGTGTGTGTGTGTGTGTGTGTGTGTGTATGCATTGAAAATTGATATTTTTGGGGAGGCCTAGATTTTTAATAAAAATATTAATTCCTTTGGGTAACACCCAAAGGAATTTTATTAAACATCTAGGCCTCCCCAAAAATATCAATTTTCAATGCATACACACACACACACACACACACACACACACACACACACACACACACACACACACACACACACACACACGTGTTATATACTCCAATGTATTTTGTTGAGAACATGCCTGATGAAAGAATCCCTCTAATTTTCTTTTTAGTATTTTAATTTATCATTAAATGATTCCTGCATTTTTCATATTATTAGATATATATATATATGATGTGCGTGTATACTGGTACTTCTTAAATTGAGAGGCTTAAGTTTTTACCCTTTGTTTTAAATGTTGTCCAATTGCTACTACCTTAAAGAAAAAAAAATATTTTGAAAATTATTTAAAAATTTATAGAGACTATTATTACCAGCTCTAAAACTTTCTGTTTTGGTTTGATAATTCTATTGGCTCTTGCAGTTCAGCAATGAAACAAGTTTATTCAATTTTTCCCAAGGTTGAAATTGGTGGAAACACCCAAAAGGAAAAATGGAGTGGGCCATATATAGTGTCACAAATACAGCTTTTGATTTCAATAATGGGTTCAGCCATTTGGTATATTTAGACCAGATTTTCCTTGTGCCACTGTATTTTTTCTTTATAACTGACAAAGGCTGAAGAATAGCTGGGCAAAAACATTAATATCATGCATACCTGGACAAGGTTCAATTGGCCAAAAGTTTCCACTTGCCGAAATTAATTTTACTTCTTCTGACCAAGAAGAACTTATGTGCAACAGCTCTGTATGGACACAGGATGTTGTCTAGAAAACCTACTGGGAGTGATAGATGAATGGCAATAGAGTCGGGGAAATCTGTGCTAGCTGCACAATTTGATGATGACCTCTGTCCTAATAGTTATATTTGGATATAAATTTCATATGGTAAATTTAACATCCATTATAGGACAGTTAATACTATTTATATCAACTTTTATCCAGGGAATGGAGTAGCGCCCTCCTTTACATCTCAGTGTTGTAGCTATTGAAAAGGGAGCCTTTAGGTCACCCTTGACTCTGATTGCCAACTTTACTTACTATATCAACTTTGGTATTGTATCTTATAATTTTTGCAATCTGAGAATTAATGAAAAATGTTGTCTTTTCAAGTTTCTAAGAAAACAATTTTTTTTTTTTTAAGATTTCTCTAATCAAGGCAAACTGAGCTGTCTTAGTCTTGAAGAATCATCATTCTGGGAGAAGGATAACTGACTTCAAAACTGGGAGCTGGAGTGCATTGTTAGACTCAAACAAGAGAAACTGTCACAGTATATAGCATGTCAAACACCTTTTCATAGAATGTGGAGATCTAGCTCTCATTAGTCAATGTTTTTTCAGTGCAAACAATATGAATGTGACCTATTTGAAAAAGTTGATGTGGATGACATTGTTTTTCTTGAGAGAAATAGAATTATACCAAAAATTATGAATGTAAACATGATCAGTATCATATAATGTAATTATCTAAGAGAAAACAAACTATCACATAGGATTTTGATATATTGTTAAAATGAAATATTAAAAAAAATAATTAAAACCATTACACATATGTAAATATAAACATATGATATACACAATTCCCTGATCCCCAGGTATTTTGGTTGTTTTTAGGAGCCTGTCTAATGTAAGTGACATGTTAGTAGAATATATTTGAAACATTATCACTTTTGACTATTTTCTTTTATCTTTAATTTTTTGGAGCCTAGTAAGTCTTAATCCAGCCCTGCCTGAGTCAGAAGATAATATATCCTCCAACAGGGCTTGAACTTGCATCCCAAATTCTTGGGAACCTATCAGTATGTAACTGTATCCTCTTGAGTATCATGTATGGCACCTAGTTTCATTAGAGAGACTACACTTGTCTGTAGAGCATAGGGCAAAAGTTACCCAGTCACTTCAACCAATATTATGCTGGCATTTGACTACTCCAACCTCTTTCCTTTGTGGCAAGGGAGGAGGTGCTGGGACCAGGCTCTATTAAATTTTTGCCATGTCCTGTCTGAAAGCAAGAAGGTGATTGAAGCAGGTGAATAGATTGCACAGTTTGGTTGTCTTTAGGAGCCTGTCTTACAAAGGTAACACGTTATTAATTAGGATACAGAAATTAAACATTCACTTAAGTAATTGGAAATATTCAATTTTTTTCTTTTCCTTTTCTTTTTGTTACCTTTTTACTTTGAGCAAACACTTGAATTTCTTGCAGCCCAGAAATGTATTAGGTAGGATAAAAAGTATTGAGACTGAAGCTTAAAATTAAAAGATGAAATGATTATGTACAGCTGAGTAACGTAGTGATGTCTAGGCAGCAGTCTAGATGACTAAGTACCAATTCTTGATAGTTTTTTAAGAAAATGTTTTTTGCCAAAACAAAGAATTATGTAAGTGCAGACCCCATACCCATCAGACCTAAGTCAGTGTTGCTAGTTACTCAAGTTAAAAAGTTATCTCAAGTGTAATATTCAAACCATATTAAAAGATTGATTGATTTTAACCTCAAGTCTCAAGTTATTTTATGTTTACAGATTAGGGAAGTGTGTTCATTGAACATTCATATTTATATTTTGTGTCTTGTTGTTTCTTAAGATTTTTTTGTGCCCAATAATTTTCTATTGTGTTCTGACCAAGGAAAACTTACTGGAATGTGCTGAATGCTAAGGGGAGTATTTTGAAAAAAAAATCTTTCATTCAGCTCTGTCTTGATACTTTCTGAACACATAGACACACAAACACACATATAACAAAAAGTGAGATCTTTAAACAAACTTGATTAAAAGTGAATCAGATAAATGAATATTAGCCTGCAAGTGTTTTTTGATGATCTGGCAGTGTGAGACTAAATATGGCTGATACATGAAAATTTACATTTTTTAAATGTAATCAAATACTTAGTGAGAACTTATCTTACAGTTTACTGAAGCAATTTTGTGCAACCCACAACCAAAGCTCTCTTGAAATGATATCGTTTCCTATCTCATTAATTGTAGAGTTAATAAAAACTACATTGTTGCTTTATATATAGAGAAAGACAGACAGACACACACGCACATACTATTTTGCTCTTTTTTACATAAGTTTTCATACAATTATTATAAGATAAAAAAATTAGGCAGCATTTTTGCAGCAATGTACAAAAAATATATGGAAATATAATATGTATATTCACCATTCAAATAAGAGTAAACTTCAGTCATTTAAGTATTTTACTGAACAACTACATTTTAGTTTCAAAAACCATATATCTGCTTGAAGCCAACATCTTAGTGGTTGGGGGAAGAAATATTGTGAATTACCAAGTTGAAAACAATTATTTAAATATAACTGTTCAGTAAAAGAAAAGAAAAAAGAATGAAACAAATAAGTAAAACTTACTCTAATTTGGATGAGGAATATAAATATTACATTCTTGATATATGAATAATTTAAAATCAGCAACTAGTTAATTTTAAATCAATAGCCATGACTTACTATTGTATACTACCACTGGATCTTAAACAATGAGGAATATGTACATATAAAATATAATCTTATATTTTTTATTTTTTGATGGTGGCGCTTGTGTGGAACAGGAGAGCAGTTGGAGAGAGTTCACACACACACAAAGGAGTTGTTGGAAGTACAGCCAGTGGGAACTGATTACAACTAAAATTCTCAAACTTATATAGTCTTAAAACTCCCACGCAACCATATAGCCACACCTCTTCACCCAAGCAAAGCTTGTTTTTCATTGACCATGGTTTGTATCTAAGCAATGGTTGTTCTCCATTGGTCACAGCTAACACCCACACATTTTTTCATGCCTTGAGTTTCACACCCATGCATTACTTGTTTTTTAGTAGTCACCTTGTTGATTTTATCTATGACTGGATGTATCTGTCAACTACATCCACTGGGTTCATTGCTGGTCAATTTCATTACAAGTCAGAAAATAAAGTTAGATTTACTTAGTTGAAGAAAGAACAGGCTGACTTTTCTCCACCAAAATTTTACATTCCATTTTAAACTAAAGTTGATTTTGATTCTCAATCTAAATAGTCTGTGTATTTAAAGAAATGAAGCTGCTGTTCTCTATGACAGAATTTCATGAAATGACACTTAAGCCACTTTACGCCTGTGTTTACAAATAAGAGGAGTCAATTATTATTAACCAGGCAAATTCCTTTTAGTTGTAGTGTAAAAGATGAAAGAAAGATAAAATTCTATCCTAAAAGTCACTATCCTTAAAAAAAAATGGGGAAATAGCAGCTACAGAAGGGTGGATAAGACTGATACCTGAAAATTTATATTTTAATGCATTAATTTGCTTTTATAAAGGAATGGAACAAAAATATAAAAGGAAAATCAAATTTGTTCTGCCATTACTTTAACCTGCTGACTACAATAAGTTCAGTCCTCATAGCAGGTTAAAGTAATGGTATCAAAGGAGTACTCTACACTTCCAAGAGGTCCAAAAACTGGAGCCCCACCATTAGATTCAGTTTAGTGTATTGTAGTATCCTACTAAGGATACTACAATACATAGATTGATTTGTCAGAACCTGAGCTGGTTATAAAACAAAGACTACCTGTACTTTATATTGAACAGTATTTGAATAGCCTTAATTTTGTAGTTCTTTCATCAAGATAATTATGGAGAATTAAGTTCTATTTCATGCCTTACAAGAAGTTGAGAGCTAAAATGATTACATCAGAAAATAAATCACATTTCCTATAATTTTTTTCTTTCTTTAAAAACAAATTCCTATATTCACTAATTTATTTAGTTATAATTTATTGATATTTTATTTCACACATAAAAATGATATCCTCAAATCCTTTAATTCATAGCTTAAATAAGTTATAGACATAATGTCCAATGTTTTTTATTCCCTCATTTTAAAGTTTTAATAATAATTGGCATTCTTAATTATATTACTATGACAACCTTATTGGCGGTTTTAGTGTTATTCAGTATTTTCTTTGATCAAAAATATTTCCAAATCATTGATCTGATGAAGTCCATAAATGGGATAACATAATAAATAAATATTCCATTAAATTTTTGCTTTATTATATATTGTTTATCTTTTTAAATCATTTTATATCATCTTCATATTGGTAAATGATAGTATCTGTATAGTATATTTCATAACCTTTTTTGTATGTTTTCATCATTTTTTGTTATATTTCTTTTATCTATTCATAATTCTTTTCATGGTGAAAATTTAATCATTTTTGGTTTTCAGTTGTTTGACCTTTGGTCACAGTCTTAAGCTGCATATTTAGTTGGTTGATGCTAGGTAGGATATTTAGTTGAGTCTGCACTCACCAAGGTCCAATATTAACATCCAATGATACTCTAGCATTGAATAAATGGGAGGAAAAGCAAGATAAGTTCATATACACATAACATACATACTAGAAGTATTGAAAAGAATGCAGAAATATCTCAACAGTTATAATGTACAAATATTGTTCTAAGAATGAGTAGTATATGAAAGGGTTACAAAAACTAAATGTTTGTTAGTTTAGCTATATGAGCTTTATGTTTCAATGATGAGGTGAGTGACAATGTCCATCACCATTGTCAAAGTATCTACTGTTCAATGAAGAAGTAGAAAGTCACATATTTTTTCAACAAAAAGACAAAGTGTTTTTACCATTCAAAGAACAAGATGGATTCTTGGATGTCCAAAGGACACCCTCCCAATCCAAAGGAGATATCTATTATCCCCCCTACAATGGTATTGTATACAATCAAAAAGAAAAAGCCACCTATTTTCATCTTTCTATTCTTTACAGAAAGTTAAAACTTAAGGTATATGAAATGTTTGGTGAGACTGAGAAAACTATATTAACTAGACTGGAACAGATTTATCCCTTTGTTCTACTTCCTTGAAAATATGAGTAAATTTGGAAAACACTTTTGTAGATATACACTCATTTGGGTATGTGCTGAAAAGATTTTGGCCCAGTCAATAAAGGTATGATGTTGACCACTGAAACCTATCAATTCTACACTTCTGTGCACAGCTTGGTGCACAGCTTCTAAATTCTTTTTTAACCTTTCTTTCCTCTGGACAAGGCTGTTTGTATTTTATTCATCACTATTGCCTTTGGGAACGGCATTTATTCTTTCTCAGGTTATTGGCAGTTTGTAGAGCAGACTGGGTTCTTTAGTTTTGATATATTTACAGGTCTTAGTGAAGGAGAAATTTTGAAGGAATTCAAATTGACTTTAATCTGGTTAAAAATTGAGATTGTGTTGCATCCTACCTGTAGCCAAGGGGTTGGGTCAATAATACCCACTATTCTCCAAAAACAAATCAATAAAAAATCTTTTGTAAAATATCATTTGTTGAATAAGCAGAGACATTTTTTTTGCCACTACTTTGTGTGTGTATATATATATATATATATATATATATATATATATATATACCCTCAATGTACTTTTCATCAAGTAGTCTATAATTGTGTTTTCATGTTCAATAGTTAGTCAAAATTTGAATAATTATACTGAACATGAAACCTCTGTTCAGAAATTTTAAATAAAAAAAGATTGATTTAAATTGATTATTAATTCAGAACTTTATTATTATAAGTATTTGCTCTTAATTTTTTTTCTTCTAAATATTGAACACTGTATAAAATTACAAAACAAAACAAAAATATCAGGAAAAAGTGGTATTCTTCTGTGTATGTGTACGTGTGTGTGTGTGTGTGTATGTGTGTGTGTGTGTGTGTTTATGTATGTATATTAGTTGTATTTTTGAAAATATTGATAACAGGCATATCTTTGAGACTGTGAAATTATGTATATTTGTCTTTATTTTATTTATTCTTTGAATGTTGTAATTGCATAATTTAGTAAGAACTTATCTTACAGTTGTAATTTATCTGCTGGTGCAGAGAAATTATGTAATTTATTCACATAGAAGTCTGAATTTTACAGATATTTTTGCTTTATTTGGAAGGCTCTTCATTTTCACCCCACCCAACCACCAATGACAACAATATAGAGACAGTAATTCCTGAAAGTTTGGGTAAAATACTGACGTCTGCACCCAGAACCTTTTCTTGACTGAGCCAGTATGTTTCCACTCCATGAACTGTCTTTTTTGACTCGGACTTTTTGTGGCCAACCCATGTTTAGCCCATTTGTAAAGATATTTTCGACTAGAAAATGCTTCTCTGTACACATCACACTTTTTTCTGTAAATTTCAGATGGTTTTTACCTCTCAGCCAACAAAAATTTGATAACAGACTTCTGTTCAAGCTTAGAGCACTCTGTTTGATTTGTCACCATTTTGAATTGCCTCAAAACAAATATTTTTGCAAGATTAAAATAATTTTTGCTTTAGATAAATTCTATATTATTCAGTTTACATTGATGGAAAAAATTCTAGAGCAAAAAAAAAAAATTTTTTTTCTTAAATATATACTGATTTATTTGAATGACTATTTTATGTATGTATGTATGTATGTGTGTGTGTGTGTGTGTGTATATATATATATATATATATATATATATATATATATATATATATATATATATAATGTGAATGCCTGTAGAGTCAGAAAAAAAACTTACCTAGGTTTCACTTAAAAAGATCCTCAGGACATTTCCGACTTTTAGTCTTTTCTCTTTTTATGGATTTTTTCCCCCAGATATCAGTTTGTGCTATATTTTCTTTATTTTCAAATTGTAATATCTGTTGTTTTTTTTCATACCAATAGAATTATATAATATATATATATATATAATCAGATGGTATTAACTTTTTATTTTTAACTGAATTAAAAAGTGCCATGTACTTAAAAAACTTGGATGATCATGGCTCTTTACTGCTTCTTTTATCTTATAATATGAATTACCAAGACTGTTCTTGGTAGAGATAGTAAGTTGTTTACCCATTGCTTTCTCCTCTGTTCAAGCTCAGATTAGTCCATCGCCTAGATTGGTTGCCCTTATATCATAGCTTGATAGTCCACTCAGCCTTTCTATTTTACCCATAGCTCAGAGAAATGATTTTGACTTATCCTAGGACATTATAGTTAAAGAAAGCAAACAACCTCTGTCCACAGATTTCATTTTCCATGTCAATAATTATATCATCCATACCTTTTTGTTTTAACTTCTGTCAATTAAGAATAATAATTTAAAAAAAGATTATTTTCATTTATATTTTGATATTTGTAAAATTAATTCTTTTGTCAAAACTAGCATTAAAAAAAAGTTCTATCTGTATTTGAGATGGAAGAAAATTTTAGGCATATGATTTTTATTTTAAAAAAGGTAAGCTATTTTTATCACAATATTTCAGCTGTTTTATCTTATGGAAGTGCTCATGGTATAACAGTGGATTTGGCTACCTAAATCTTGAATGAAGTATTTCACATTGTGCTGATACCTTTTGGGAAAGGTATGAATCCAACTAATCCTCCCTCACCATCTATTGGTAAATAGTAGAGTTGTTTGAGCTCTTTAACCTTAGTATGGCAACTGGTCTAGGAGAAGGAAAACAAAAAATGATTTGTAGATCTGGAGATGGATAGGCTCTGCTTGACTATTCCTGCCAAAAGCATGCTATGTGAGTAATGTGTCTCACAATCAAACTAGGTCACTGGACAAGTGATTGATTGATCTTCTTAAAAGTGTTAATACTCAAATCTCTAAATTAAAAAAAATGTAATGATCATGAATTTTTCTTAATTAAAAAAAAAAAAAAAATTTCTGTGGCATTTTTACTTAATAATGTATTTTTGACTTGGGATAACCAACAAATGATGAATGTGCCAAAAGATTTTCATTGTATGATTATATTCAATCAGTGAGAATCCAGTGGGCCTTTTTAGGCTTGAGATATAATAGTTATTGTTGTAGAAATGGATTCTATGACTTGAATTTAAATCTTGAATGAAGTTATTTGCTTTTCACATAGCGCTTATACCCTTGGGAAAGGTATGTATCCAACTTTACTCTCTCCAGCTATTGGGGAATAGTAGAGCAGATTGGGCTCTTTAAACTTTGAAAGGCAACCAGTCCCAGAGAAAAAAAACTCTGAATTCAAACATTTGTCCAAATGTGGCTAGAGACCACTGGATACCAGTCCTTGAGAAACTCCACACATGAATACACGTACAGAGCAGCTTTAATCCATATTAGGTGAATGTTGTCTCTCACACACATACAAACCAATGGGCTTGCAGATTGTCTCTTAAATTAGAAAAGTATTTTTATAAGATCTAATGGAACTAACATTTGTTTGGCAAATATGAATATGTGCATGTGAAAACTGTGAAATTTTTTGTTTTGTGTTAAGGCTTTTTGGTCTAGCAGATATTCCTTTTTCAATCAAGGTACCAGAAACTATATTTATTGAGAAGGAGCTTCAATTAAGCACAACAAATTACTGTTGTGTGGCTGTATTTTTTAAACATTTTAATAAATCCCTGCTGACTTGGTAATCAATTTATGATGGGTATGAAAATTTGGGAAAAAAAAAAAAAAAAAAAAAAAGGGTGTTTGTGTAAAGGTAAAAGTCCTGGGAGACCGTTAGTATTTGAAAAAAATTTGAGTATGTTCATGCTAGTTATCTATGCAACCCACAGAAATTCATAAGGATTTAGAAATTCTGCACCAGAATGTTTTGAAAATATTTTTTGGGAAATGGTTGAAAATCATTTCTTACTTGTAAGGATACCTGGTACATGTATTATAACAAATTAACATCAGTAATGTACAATTCTTTTTTTTTTTTAAATCTGAAAATAATTGGAGGATGGACAATATTTATCACAATTAGGTTAATAACAATTAAAAAAAAATTAACTAATATTTTTAAACTGAATGTTCTTTAATTGGTATGTACAAAAACATGCATGTGCTAAAGCACCATTTTTTATTCTTATTTCCAATAGTCAGATTTTAATAAAATTGTTGGTATTTAAAGCAATAAAAGATGAGGTTTCTTATAAAAACATTTTTCTTCAAAATTTTGAAGACTTATTTTGTATTATGTACTAACTCCCACAAACATTTTGTCAATTTGACTTCCTGATTGAAGGTACAAGTTAATTATTTTTACATCTTTTAAAGATTATTCCATGGAAAATTAGATTTTGTTTGCATTTTTTAACAATTTGTTTGTTCATACAGATGCCTTATTTTTTTAAAAGTTCAAAATACAATAAAATAAGGTACAATATTGCTCTTTTAGGCAATTTTTAAAACTGTTTTCTTAGCTTAATCTTTTAACAGTGTAGTTAATAAGAGAGAAAAGAATTCAGTTTAAACGTTTTTTTTTTTTTTTCTTTAGAGGTTTAGAATCAACATTTGTAGATTAAACTCTTACTTTTAGTGGCTGTGATTTTATTAATTAATGTAAAAATATTGAATAAATAAATTTGACTCAGATAAAAAAGTATTTTATCTAAGTCTTTTTTTATTTTTTTATTGGACACCCACAAGAGAACCAATATAAAAAGCATCACTAAAAAGAAATAAACCTTTTCCCAAGAATTTATTAACATCAAAAACCACTGATTATTACACTTTTGATCATCTATACTTAAGAAGAAAAAGTGTTGCTTGTCATAACTGATGAAAAGTGCATGTTTTTGTATATAGCTATTCTTCAGTATTCAAAAATATGATGACTGTGTGTGTGTGTGTGTGTGTGTGTGTGTGTGTTGGGGATCCCAATTTTAATTCTATCATTTTTTCATTTTTATTTAAGTATTTCCCACTTAAGATAGTTCAAATGAATAAATAGTTGAAAATAGTAAAGAAGAAAAAGATTTTATTTAATGGAAAAATGTTTAACTTGGAAATTTATTTTTTATTTTCTTAACGCAATTAAAAAAAAAGATTATCTAAATCAATTTTTTGCCAACTGTTTGTTAAAAATATAAAGATAAGAAATAATTTTTAGTTTTCTAATGATGAAGTGAAAGGAATTTGTATGTGTGAATAGAATTTTCTGTATTAAAAAAAAAAAATGTTGAAATAATATAATAGTAAACTTTAAGAATCACCTAAGATTAATTTTTATTTTAGAATGATTTATCAAATAATTGATTGGACCTACAGCCTATCTTCCTACTTATGTCACTTTTGACTTCTGAAGTAAAAATACGTCAAAGTTAAAGGAAAAAAATATAAGTCTCAATTTTTCTGGTGTTTGAATTTTTTTTTTTAGGTCAATTCTAGTTTGCTATAAATTCATGATATAAGAATAATATTGATTGAAATGTGGTCTTATGTACCAAATTGTATCTTTTTATGTCTAGCGGTTTGTGTCCATAAGATGCACACACATGGAGACATAATCAACTTTAATAAATAGATAAACTGCAGTTATTTCAAAGTTTTAAGTGACTGCAAGAAAACTGCTCACTATGATTTCTAAACTGCAATGCAGGAACATTGTGAAGATGAAGATAGGACTATTAAGTATCTAATTTTCAGAAACTAGTAGTGTTTCTCTGTATCATGCGTGTATTATTATTTTTTTATCTTTAAATAAATTTTTGAAACTATTTCCTTTGTAAACATCCTGTTGCTCTTTGATCTAATTTTTAAACAATTTTATATTAAGTTGTCTCAAGCTGTTGCTATTTACAGACTCGCTGCAATGAATTTGATTCTGAGACTGAATTAAAGCTTTAGGCTTTACTTTTTGGCAACAGAGTGACTATAATTGTAAATTCCCTCCTCTCCTCACTAGAATAAGAGTAGGAATAAGAAAAACTGCTATTCTCACCTGGGCAGACAGAAATTTGATGCCCTAGAAGCAGACTTTTTTTTTCACCCAGCTGTCTTTAGCAGACAGATTTCATTTGAACTCCTATATGTTCATTTTCTTCCTTTCTTTCTCTTGTTTCTTTTTCTCACCTTCAAGCTTTATATCTTTCTGTTTCATATATAATCTCTCTCTCTCTTTTTCCTCTTTTCTTGCTCTCCTCTCTACTTCTCATGTATTTTTTAATTTTCTTTTTCTTTTTATTCCTCTTAATTTTCTTTCATAATTTTAAACCTAAGAAATTGAAAGAGGAATTAAATATTTAGATTTTCTTTTTTCTCCCTTTTCTTTCCACACCCCCACCTTCTCTTTTAGTTTCTTTCATTTTTATTATTCAATCTTTGTATGTTTTCCATACCGTAATTCTTTCTCTTCTTTTTTGTTACCCTCTTCCAACTATCTTTTTCTTTACCCACTTTTTTCTTTCTTTTTTTTTCTTTACCCACTTTTTTCTCATTTTTTTTTCTTTATCTGCTTTTTTCTAATTTTTTTTCTTTACCTGCTTTTTTCTCTTCACCCACTTTTTCCTCTTCACCCACTTTTTCCTTTACCTGCTTTTTCCTCCTCTTCTTTTTTTCTTTACCTTCTTTTTCCTCCTCATTTTTTCTTCTCCTCTTTTTCATTTACCTCCTTTTTTTCTCCTCCTCTTTTTCATTTACCTGCTTTTTCTCTTCCTCTTTTTGTTGGCTTGATTTCTCCTTCATTCTTAGTATATTTTTATGCTTTTTTTTCTATGCTTATTACTTTTTATAACTTCATCCACTTTTGTCACCTCTTCCTCTTTCTTTCTTTTTTTTTGGGGGGGGTATTTTTATATCTTTGATTATACATTTTGCTTCTTTTTCTTTCATTTTCATTCATTCCTTCTACTTCATTAATCAGGCCAACATCTCTCTACTATTTAACCAGAAAATTTATAATGATTTTCCCATCTGTGCCTCACTTAGTCAACCTCCATGTTTTTTCTATTGTACCTGACTCACTCAATGTATGACAATACAATCCATGCTGTGAAGGAACTGTTTAGTATTTTTCATTACAGTTAATTCATTTTAAGTGTGAAGCATTATTTAGGAAGCATGTTTTGTTAGTTATCATCATAGAAATGGACTCATTGAGCCTAATTGAAACCCTGGACAAGGCTGTCTACCTTTCACTTCTCCCGCTAACTATGGGTGGATAGTAGGGCAGACTGAGCTCTTTAGACTTGGTAAGGTAACTAGTCTAGAAGAAGGAAAAACTCTAAACCAAGAGGTAGAGGGCTAGCAAGTCCACTTCATAAAAACCTACATGCTACTGAAACTGCAGCACCATCACAGACATGGTATATCTGCAGCCCTATACTCCTTGAAGGGTTCTTCAGCCCTATATTCCTCAAAAGTGTCTGTGGTCCTATACTCTTTCAAGGGGTCTGCAGGATGCAGTTTGCCATTTTTTGGCTTTATTTTTATATAGCATTTATTTCACTCTGGTATAAAATAGAAAAGCGAGGGCTTTTCTGTTAAATGAGGGATACTTGAATATCAAAAGAAATTTGGAATTTTAGAATTTTGATTAGTCTAAACTTTTTAACAAAACTCACATAATTCTTAATCCTAAACCTTCAGCCTTGATTTTGTTCTGAGCTGCTCTCATATTACTCCCTGGAAAAATCCATTGTCTGATTAAAAGCAAAAGAATTGGAGCATCATAACATTGGACATGAATAAGCAACCTTTTTTTTTTTTTTTTCTTATGTGACGGCAAATTCTTTAAAATCCCAAAACGGGACTTTAGTTTTCGCACGTGTGAAGACGGAGCAGGTTGGCACTTGATCCCTTGTAGAATAAGTCCTCGTTCAGAGTTTTTTTCTCAGGCATATAAGAACTGGCATATTATGTGGGGGATTAATTTATGACCAGACTGACCACCGCTGGCAAGGGGTTCCAAATTTCACACTATACACACACCCACCAGGTCGCTAGTCTTCCTCCCCTAGACAATGGAAGATATGGACCTCTAGGTTGAGACGTAATAATATTAATTTTAGTAGTCGGTAATTCCGGTTTCCCGTGTGATATTTTAAAGGAATTTATAGGACAATTTTAAGCGAGATAACATAGGGCGAACAGAGGCTGGAAAAGAAACATGAAGTAACAAATTCGTAGCAGACGCCACAAATAACAACTTAGATCACGTGGGAACATTAAAATATATCAATCTTTTACTACACATAGATATACACCTTCAACGTGTCAAATATATCATAAATGAACAGTCCATGAACATAAATGTCTTTCTTCTTTCGTTTTCCTTCAAATTGAGAGAGAGAGAGAGGGTATATAAAATTGGGTATAAAGAGAAACAGTCCCAAGGGTACTTATCTTATTTAGATGGATTCCTGTGGAGAATCTTTCCTCTTTTACGGGCTAATAGACTTTATGCTATTTTTAACACTGGCTTGAAGAAAATGGCTTCTTCATGTCTCGCAGAATTTCTTCGTCTTCTTTTACCCGGAGTACTTGGCTTTGGTTCTGTCTCCTACGAACCCTGTCCAACAACTGACTTTTCTTATCTATTTCCGCTGACAGGAAGGAGTCCCCACTTCCGTTTTAGGGTCCCAGCCAATCGTTTGGCTTCTACCTTCTTCCTTCCGGTGTCAGGCGACCCGAGTGAGGTTATCAAGTACCAACATCTGTTGGTCTCCCCGTGACCCACATTCTTTCTTAACGGTCATTCTTTGACGGCTTGCTACTGTTAATTCGAACACGGGAATAGTATTAATCTTATTTCTATCGTCTCAGTGGGAGACCACGTGACACTTATAACAAGTTTGTCATATCCACTTAATATTCACAACACCAGATACATATTTCCAGTGAAGAGACAAGCGTTCATCAATTTTTTTACTCCTCTTCCATCTTGTTGCCTGGTATCATAATGGACTAAATTGTCTGTTTCATAGACATTTGGATTCAACATTGTAAATTTGTCAAAAAAATATGACACAAAATACAATGGGTACATGTTTATGGACTAGAATTTCACCAGGCATCTATTTATGACCTCTAAATTGTCTTATGTTAAAAAGAATTTGATATTTATTAAACACATACATTAAAGTGTAAAAAAAAAAATTTTAAATTACATCTAAAACCAGACCTTGGAGAACTATTAATAGCACATGACAGTATCAAACTAAATAAATACAGTTTGATTTGGAATCTTGCTTCTAACAATGTTATGGACCTGATATTTTTACTGAAAATCAACTTTGGTGACAAAATATCTACAATTTAAAAAAGAAATTATGTTTTTCAAATATCCATGACAGAACTGAATGAAATCACTTTAAACAGATGACATATATGAGTAGTATGTTCTACTGTGTTGTTTTCCTGATATTTCCATATATACAGAAAATATTTTCATGTTTTTATACTCAAAATGTTACCTTAAAAATCTGCTTATGGAATGTTAAATTTTCTGAAATAGTGATAAATTTATTGCTAAACCTTTCAGCCCAAAATTCAGAACATTTCAGGAAACCAAAGGAAGGGGGTGTCCTCTTGGTGTAATGGTTAAAGTGGTGGACTGCAGAATCGTAGTACACGAGTTCATACTGCAGTCGCGCTATTACATTCACTTTCGGGCAAATACCCTTGGGAAAGGTATGAACCCCCTTATTCTCCCAGCTATGGGTTAAATAGCACCACTACTGTTCTTCTAGAATGGCTTTGGCATTAAATAACCTAAAAAGAGTTGATATGCCATTAAACAAAGAAACCAAACCAAACCAAACTGAAACCAAAGGAATATTTTGTCTTAGATTAGCATAAAGCTGAGCTAGAAAGACATTGTACCACAATTTCAATGAGGAATTTACCCGCACAAATTTGACCGTTAATTTTTTGCTAAAATTTTTCAACTTCAAAACACTCTAACTTTTCAAGAAGAAACGATAGAAAAAAATTTTAAAATATGTAAAGTAAAGTTCGCAACTGAAGTTGAGGGCAACCCAAAAGCTCCCTTATCAATAGTTACTACACCAAAGTGTAAGTGATGGTGTTACTCCTTTCTCTGGATTGCTCCACTTTACCCTTGATACATACTTGATGCTGAGTTAAGCAAGGAGGCATCAAGTACCATTTTTTGAATCTTTGGTTTGACTTGACCTGCGATTGATCCCTTTCTCCTGGGCCAATGTTAAACACTCTACCCACTTGGCCAAAATATGTGTTTGCTCCAAAATTCAATATTAAGAGTATGCACATGTTTTGTTACATTAACCATCTTCAAAAACATCACACACATATATATATATATATATATTCACTTGCCAAGAAATTCCATATCACCTTTTTTGATAAATAATTTGTTTCCAGCTAAAAGTTGTGACAGTACCTATATACTCCTTTCTCAAAATAAGACTTTAATAAATAAAGCTGGAGAGTATGTAATTAATGAACTTATTGGTGTTGCTTCTGATGACTACTTAGTTGATTGATTTTAATGGTATGTCAACCTGTCTGGGGTTATTTTGTGCCTAGAGGTTAGGGAATCACATTCATTTTGTGTTCATAATTACCTTTTCTGTATAATTTCTTACAAAAATTTTTTTCATACTACTATCAAATATGAATAGTTTTTAAACAGATCAATTTACCCATAGACGGCATCCTAACAGGTATTACCACTCTGGTTTTGAGTGCACCTAGGAGCAATGGCAATGAAAGAGTACTCCACATTCCCCAGATATCGAGCCTCACTATCAAATGCAGTTTAGTGTCATACTTTAGTTACCCTTTTTGTGGAAGTTTTACTCCTCTGAAGAGTGACTGACTGCTTAGTGTTGATACAAAATTTTCACTTTATTTAGCATAAAATCTTCTAATTAAATTCATAGCCTTATTATTCAGTCATCCAAGTATTCTCATGGGTTTCTGTGATGTTTCATCATCACCCCTCTTTTTTTTTTTTTTTTTTTTTTTTTTTTAATACAAGATTGTGTGTTTTCATCATTAAATAATCTTTTTGGTATTAATTTGATGGATTCATCATCAACTTTTTTCAATATTGAGAACGTGTTAGTATTACTGACTGGAGAAGGACTGGTGCAGAGCAAGAGATAGTTTGAAGGTCTGAAGAATACATTGCATGCAGATGTTTCTATCACAATTTATCATTTGCTGTGTCATATTTGCATCATTGACATTGTCTAGCAGTAAAATCTCTGTTTTCTCACCCAGATAAGTCTTTTCTGTTTCACTATATTATTCAAACTCACTTCTTCATATCCTGTTGCATAGCTTTTTTGTGATTGGTTTTGCATTTGAATGTCACAGGGGGTGTCCTCGTGGTGTGATGGTTAAAGCGATGGACTGCGGAATTGTAGTACGCGAGTTCGTACTCCAGTCGTGCTATTACGTTCACTTTCGGGCAAATACCCTTGGGAAAGGTATGAACCCCCTTGTCCTCCCAGCTGTGGGTTAAATAGTATCACAACTATTCTTTTAGGAGAATGGCATTGGCATTAAATAACCTACAAAGGTTGATATGCCATTAAAACCAAACCAATACAATACAAATTGAATGTTACAATGAATAATTGTTTCCCTTATATCTGGTGGGTGTGTCCTTGGACATCACTTGTCTTTTTGTATGTCTTATGGTCGTGTCAGAATATGAGAATGCTTTCTCATTCTTTTCCATTTCTGTTCATGGAATGGTAAAGACACCATGGTTTTTTTATCATTCTCTTCAAACAAAGCAGACATGCCAATTTTTTCTCTCTATTCATTGAACAGTATACAGACTTTATCTCTACCCCCCAGTAATAGACTTTGTCTTGCTTCTGCATTGAAATGTAAACTCATATAGCTTTGCCTACCAAGCAAGATGTCTTACCATTTTTGCTCTCCTTTCATATACTGCTTGTTTATAGAACTATATATGCACATTTTATCTGTTGGAACACATTTGTAATGCTCGTTTGCTGTAAGTAAATACACATTTGCGTAAAAAAAGCAATGAGCTATGACTTTTGGTGAAATTATATGGACATTGGGGCATTCCATTGTTCTCAAGTGGCTAAGTCCATTCTCTGGATAGTGATTAGTTGCTGGCCCAGTGAATGGATATATTAGTGTGTATGTACAGTGGCTTGCTTAAGGTGTTATGGGCTTGGTATTGAGTTACCGCCCATTTTATTTTTTGTTTGCCAGCTGGACACTAGCTGGGGCCACTGAACTGGTAAGAGTTGTTGTTCTTTTTGTTTATTCTGCTCGTTTGAATAGTGACTTCTATATGTGTATTCTTGTTAATCTTTCTTGTATGTTTTATATGAATGTATCAAATGGCCTTATTTGTGCAAATGGACTTTCATTTATTCAGTGTTAGTATATTAATGGATATACTAATGCTAATATTGGACCTTGGTGAGTAGGAATATGATTGAATATCCTTACTAGCACCAAGCATTACTAATAACTGACAACCACTCCATTACTATCATTGGTGTGTAATTCAAGTGTCATAGTTTGATGCATCATTTGAATCTTGCATTGACTTTCCTTTCGTTGGTCTAATATTCCAGTTTCATAATGATTTTCTTATGACTTTCATTATTAGTCTCATAATGGTTTTTCTGTGCCTTTTTGTTGATGAAACCACACAATACTATTTTTATCACTGATTTGTCTTTCAAGTCACACAATAGCTTTCCTATCATATCATTATTTCATCATTGAATCCTTGAAACAGCTTTTGCATTATTGTTCCAGGATTTGAAATTCAAAACTGCTTTTCTACCTTTCACTGGATTGGCATTTCTAGAGATTTCCCATACATCCTTTTGTTTATTATTCAACATATTTCAAAATATATTCATCTCATCCTACGGAAATTCAGTATAATAAGGATATCCTGAATTCTTCATATCCTGTTCTGTGCATTTTAGGACATAGCCTTCTTTTGGGTCATTTGTGACTGAATCATTGTTCCTCTCCATTTAACCTCCTAACTATCATCAGTCTGTTTATCTATCCTCTCTTTCATTTCTCTTCCACTGAAGATGAAAAAAAAAACATTATTGATTCTTTAATATTTTAGTTGGTCAGATCAGGATGAGATCCCAAAGATGGGGCTATTCTCAATGAGAAAATGGATTGGATAGAATTTGTGATTTACAGTGGTGGACACTTTGGTTTGGTTTGGTTGAGATTACTGTTGACTAATATGATAATGTGATGATGATAGCAGAAGAGGTGAAGTCTTTTTTATATTATTTTTATATATCAAAGGATTTTCTCAATTTCTGGTTTGATGTGGTTGAGTAGCAGAGCATTATAAATCTTACCTACCACAGAAGCAAGGGTTATGCCTAGGTAGTTCTTGGCAATTCCGAGGTCACTTTTCTTGGAAAAAGGAAGGATGCAGCCTTCTGGTTATATACAGTGATGCAGTATTGGAGAAGTAGGTTGTCAAATTTCCTTGTCTTCCATACTTCTGGTGGTATTTCATCTAGACTGGCAGCTTTCTTGTTTTTAATTTTTGTTAGTACCACATTGAGTTCTTCTTGAGTAAACTGTCCCTGTTTGATGTCAATAATTTTCATGATAGGTTTATCTGTAACTTTAGGAGAGTTTCCAAGCAAATTCTTGAAATGTTCTTTCCACATGTATATTTGTTCTTCTTGGCTGGCAGCTTTTAGTTTAGCTCTGGAGGTGCTCTTCCTTTCACTCACTTTATTTACTGTCTGCCATGCTATTCGAGATCGTCTATCTTCTACTGAATTTCTTATTTTATTGATCTGACCTTTAATTTATTCTAATTGTTCTTTTTGGTATGCATTAATTAGTTCTCTTTGTGCTTTAAGTATCTGCGTGTTAGCATTAGTTGGATTCCTTTTATTACATAGGGATGGTGTTTTCATGTCTCATTTTTTCTTAACTGCAAATATCTCCCATGAAACTCTATGTTTGGTTCTCTGGTTGGTATGCATTCTGCTGCTTCTATGTAGACATTGACAAAGTTCTCATATTCGCCATTCGGAGTAAGTGCTTTGGATTTCTCTTGAAGAGCATCAAATTTATTTCTTAGTGTTGTCGTATATTTATTGCTAATATCTCAATTGTTAAGCAAGGGCCAGTCATAGTGTGTGATTTTTGTTGTTTGCATTGTAGGCTCAGACGTATCTTTGCAGTGACAATTCTGTGATCAGTGGGCACTCCTTTAAATAAAAAAATATGCTTCACAATTCAAAGTGCTATTAATCTGTTTCTTATTTATGAGGATGTAATCTATCTATGTATTATTTGCGTAGGTGTAGGTCTATAGGTTTCCCTTCCTTTTCTGGAATTTAGTATTAAGGCATGTTTGTCCATTTTTAAGTGAGAATTCTGTCAGATGTTCCTCTTTTCTGTTTGACAAGTTGTGTAAGCAGAATTTGGTGTTTTCGTTTCTACCTATTTGAGCATTCATGTTTCCACTGATGATTAGAATGTTGTGCTTGGGGATTTTTCTGACAAGGTAGGAGAATCATTTTAGAAGGTGATAAGGTCTGTTTCATTACTAAGATTGGTAGGACTGTTGTGCTGGAGTTGCCGTTTAATGTAGCTACCATCATTCTCAGTTGTATTTTCTTGATCATATGAAATTCAGACCTACCTGATAAAATAAAATGCAATTTTTTCCAAGCCGCAGTTGTGTCAATTTTCTTATATGGATGCACCACATAGACGTTGAGTAAGCGTATAGATGGGAACTGCTCAAGAATGGAGCCATATTGAGCAAATTCTGGAAGCAACCTCCCACAAATGTTTGAAATAGAACTGATTATTTGTATGAAAATGGATTTGGCATTAAATAACCTACAAAGGTTGATATGCCATAAAATTCAGAAAATCAACAATCAATCAAACAATTCAGTTTAGCAAAAGTTCACAGTTTAAGTGTCAAAAACATTTCTATTTCAAGCTATTCAGTTTAGTCAAACAGTTCTAATTCAAACAATTCAGTTTAGTATGAGTATAGTTTTTGCTTATACACAGTTAAAAGTCAAAGCAGTTCTATTTCTAACAATTTAGTTTAGCAAAAGTACAATTTCAATGTCAAAAACAGTTCCATTCCAAACAATTCAGTTTAGCATACAAAAACAGTTCCATTTAAAAAAATTCAATTTAGTATAAGTAAATAGCTTAAATGTCAAAACAGTTCTATTTTGAGCAATTTAGCTTAGCATAAGTATGCAGTTTAGTTCTATTTGACCCATAGATAGGACCCTATCAGATGCCACCACTCTGGACCTGGGATTGAGGGGTACTCTGCATTCCCCAAAGCTCCAGTATTACTGGAACCTCACCATAAGATTATTTAGTGTCATATGCAGGACACTCGTTGGGGGTGGGGTCTTACCCCTCTGCAGAGGTGCAGTTCATGTATTCTCTAGCCCCAGACTATGCAAGTCACTAACATGAAGAACTTGGAAATTACTATATAAATCCACATAATAGAAAAGAGATATATTTATGTTTGATGCTTGTAGATAAAATGTCTGCAGCAATGTATAAAACAATCTCATGAAAATGTTATACTTCCTTTTATCATTTAGATCTGAGTAAGTTTCAGTGATCATCTTTTTCTTTATGAATATAACCCCTAATTCAGATCATGATTAACTTGCTTGTGACCGTCAAACCACCTCACTAACCATGGTAATTCAATGTTGACCTGAGACCTTGTTAGGGTTCTAGAGAGTGTGGGATAGGAGTGGATGAGAGGGGGGAAGCTTAGAACAGAGAAAATGTCTGATTTTAATCATAAAGATATAATTTTTGAGTATGTAACCTTTCAGAGGGAAAAATCAAAAGCAAAATTTACGAAGCAATTTCTTCAAATAACAATTAAAGCAGATTAACAGTTGTATTTATTATGTTTATATTTATCCAGTCCCTAGTTTTTCTTTTCCTAGACTGGTTGCCCTATTATTTTACTCAAATTACTTCATCCAAGATTTACTCTGTTCTTCTGTTCTATTTCCTATAATAACTACCATCCTCCATATACTTACCTTGATTCAAATTAAATCCTTAATTTTATTTGTATGTGCTATTAGGATTGCATGACTAGGTTTAGTGTTAAATGATTTAAATTGAGTTACCTTTGTTTAACAGATTAAAAGTATTAATTGGAGGAAACAAACTCTACCCAACTTGTACTTCGAGAGATATAATCTTTGTTCCTAAGATAGATTAACCTATGGACCAGCTACCATATAAGAAGTATGATTTACAAAAGTATTTAAAGTTCTGTTTCTCACTGCCACCTCCATTGCTCTTAATTTCAAACTACAATACATAACCCCCTTTTAGTCATAATAAAAATAAATAGTATGCAGTTTGATATTGGCATGGAATTATTTTAAACCTAAATGTGAATCTTATATGTTGGGAAATATGGTATATTGTAAACTAGTTACTTAGCTGATATGGTATGAGCATATCGAGACTGCTATCTAGAGTGACAAATTTATTGTTCAATTAAAGTTTGTGAAGAAGAGAAAATAAAAAAAATTGAAGTGGGAATCAAAGTTGAGGGTTGGAAAAGTAGAAGTGGAAAAGAATCAAAGCTGTGTCAGTTATATAGTTCCATGAATGAAATGAATAATTATTTTACAAGGACAAAGAATTTAATATTTTTCTGTGAGTTTAATGTCAAGTCATTTCCTGCTTTCTCTAGTTTTAAGGATCATTAGAAGTCAAAGAATAATTGAGACAATTGAAGTCTAATACCTTGTCAACAGGGCTTAAAATATGCCCACTGCATCCCTTTCAAAAGGGTAAGACTTCCCTTAAAAGGAGTGTCTTGGGTATAGGAGTGTCTTGTGTATCAGATGGTGATGATCCAGTCACCACTTATTTGGCATTACTCCCAGTTCTATGACCAAAAGTGATGGTACCTGTTAGGGTTCAATCTATGAGTCAAATAGATCAGTTTGAAAATTATTTGTATTAGATAAGAATACTTGGTATCATATATCTGTACATTTGCATTTCAATGATGCTAAATTTCTTGTAAAACCTGTCAGTCTGATTTTCCAAACTATCTTTTACTTCCTCATCTTCCTCTCATTCATATATATATATATATATAAGCCAGTATGTCTGTTTTGTTACAGTTTCTACATGTTTTGCTGTAAATATATTGAGTTGAACACACACACACATATATATGATTAAATAGGACAGACACTTAGTGTTTTAGCCTGTTTTAGCTTTGATCTGTTCAAGTCTTTGTATGAGTCATTTGACTCCTGGATGAAATGAATTCAGGTTGGTGGCAGACTTGAGGAAAAATATAGCACCTTCTTGAATTCATTCTTTCCAGATCTCAAACACCTCACTCGAAGACAATAGGTAGACATAAAGTGTCTGTCTTATTTAATCAAACATGTTTTAAAGAGAAAATACTTTTATAAACATACACACCCACACACATATTGATTGATGTATTTTAGCTATGAGAAAATGATTAGACTTTGATTTTTCAAACGAGTTGGTCATTCTTTTGGTAGGTAGATATTATGTTACCAGTTGAAACCTTATTTACTTTACCAGGTGTTTGGTATATTGAAACAAAAAGGTGGGCTGCTTGCAGTCTGTTTCCAGTAATTGTACCTGCTTGGCTTAAAAAATTTAGGGTTTAATGTTTCATGAAGTATCAGATTTGTATTTTCCAGGGGTCTTAATTCCAATTTCTTATAATCTCTACCTCTGAATGAGGGTGTTTTGAAAAGTTCTCTGCCAGACCAAGAAGGGAATGACCTAGAGCTATGAAATGTATGTGCTCTTCCACAAATTCAACATTCTTCATGCAGCATTTTTCAACTTTCTTTAACCCTTCAAAAAATTAAGAATTATGGGGAGAAAATAGATAATTCTTTTTTTTATTTTGGCTAAGAACTTTTCAGTAGTCCTTGACAAACAAATGAAAGTTCAGTTATATAATAAATTATTTCTGGTTGAAGAACATTTCCATCTAACAGAACATCACTTTAACAGAACTACTACATATACTATAATAGAATTGAGAAAAAAAAAACAAATTATTTCTTATATCACATCAAGACTTGAAAAATCCAAGCCCTTAACAAAAATTTAAATCTCTTATAAACAGCTCCATTTTAATCTGCAGACACTTCAGTTCTCATTAACTTTCATATAGTGGTTACTTAACACATCTTTTGTGGGGAAAAAATTATTAAAAGTTTAAATTATTTTGAAATTTGAAAATATTTTATCCTATAAGCAAGTTTTTCATTAGTTTGGTAGGGTTTTATGACATATCAACCTTTATAGGTTATTTAATGCCAAAACCTATTTATACATATCAAATATATATGATTTGTAAATACATTTTGTAGATAATATTTCTAAATGAACCTGAGCTCATTTTTTTTGCACACCTTTAAATGGTTTCTCATTATTGACTGAATTATTAAAATGTTTGATTTACATAAACTTGAATGTAGTAACTTTATCATTTATAAGCATCAGTCTTGAAACAAACACTTCCTGATGATGACAGGTGGAAATGGTTTGGGAGTGTTTGTTTTTGCACACAAAAATTCACACATGTACATGTACATATTCACACACACACACACACACACACTACCTCATACTTTCATATCTGTGTGTGTGTGTGTGTGTGTTTATTTATATAGTTAGTCAAAAGTTTTGCAGTATTTTGGTACATGCTTGTTTGTGATGTGCATTTTATATGACCAAAGCAGTTCAACCCATGGAAGACACCTGCTGTGGTAGTATTATGTTAGTTGATACATTGGCATGTTTTGCATTGTTTCATGTATGATTTGAAAGCCACTCAGATTAACATGCAATTTTGTCTAATATTTTACAAGTTTGAACTGGGCCACAAAAGCAACCAAAACATTTGTACAAAAGATGAAGGTGCAGTTGATCATGCTAAAGTAACCAGATGATTGTAGAAATTTCATGTAAGTTACAAAAATCAAAATGATCCAACAAGGTCAGGTAGGCCTAGAATTGGATTCTAAAGACAAGCTCAAAGCCGTAGAGGCAAATCAAGAGAGTAAGACTTGAGGAGTATCAGATGAGCTTGGACCACTGTCCTGTGTGATTAGTCACCTTCACAACCTCAGCAAAAGCATTTGGAGCTGAGAAATTGTACCTCATATTACCAAAATATTGCAAAACTTCTAACTTGCCCTAGTGAATGTGTGTGTGTGTGTGTATATATATATATATATTGAGAGAGATGAAAGTGTAAGGTAGTCTACTGATTACAAACTGAGAAAAAAAGAAATCTGTAAATAGTTTTAATTTCAGTTTGTGTTTCCTTAACACATGCCCTTGGGAAAATTCTAAACCCATGCTCTTGCTCTCTGGCCTAATGCCACATTGTTTGACAAAGGAGTGAGTGAACATTTAGGTAAAGCACTCTCCCATGTCTTTTGCCCAGCCAGAAATAACTGTTAAAATGTTACACCCAGTGTCAACTTTGAAGTGGTGAGAGAGGCAACTACACACACACACACACACCTCAGGTATATATTCATACACTTGTCTACATCAACGCAGATATATGCATACAATGTTATCTGACTCCTTCTTTGCAAAACGATGATTTGATAACAAGTGGTGTGAATCTTTTTTGATAATTTCTTATCTACATGGGGGAGGGATATTCTTTTCATATCCTTTATTTTCAATATATATCTACTATGTGCACCTGTCTATAATATATATAAATCATGGCCTGACATCTTTTTTTTCTTTTTGATCATAAGTGTTTTTAAAAACACACACATGCACACGAGAGAACAACAAACCAACCATATACTCTTCTGCCAGTGAGTGTAGGTTACTAGAATTCATCTTAGTCACACTAAGACCCTTTGAATATATTACATATACAGTCTTTGTCCATAAATAAATGACCTTGTGCTAAATTAGGTATTATTTACAGTCTTGCCTATAAATACATCTTTAACTATTTCTTTTAAAAGAATTTATTTTCTTCTAAACCAAAGAAGACAGGATTTCATTATTTCTAGCGGAATATCATGCAATCAAAATTGATATTATTAGATATTATTTAGTATCCATAAAAAATGTGTTGCAGTTTAAAAAATAACTCCACCTTTTTTATATATTCATGCAATTTATGGAACTTTTCAGTACTCTCTCTATTATATATATATATATATATATATATATATATAGCACATGAATATACTTTTACTATTTTTTAATAAAATTTTTTTTCAACTCAAAGATACCAGTATTTTATTATTTCTTGTAGAATATTATCTTATCAAAATGGATGTTATTATTACTAAACTCTACAGCCTAGAAACTGGCAAACAAGACAGAAATATATATAAGGGGCATGCTTATTTTTGGACTGCAACATAGTCATATTTTTAGTTACAATTTCATACTTGTTGAATGAATACAGGATTTTGCTATTGTAGGATGCTCTATCCTCAATAGATTGAGCTTTATGCAACTTTTTCTTGTTTCCTAAACTGAAAGTTTATCTCAAGTGTAAGATTTGAGGGTATGAAGTATATGAAAAGAAATATGACAGTATAGCTTCACACTAAATCAAAAGAGGATTTTCACAGGTGCTTCAACCAATGGAAACTCACTGGAAAAGTGTGTTGAATATCATGGAGACTATTTTGAAGAAAATTAATGTTTTGTTGATTGTTCATTTCTACCTTGATAAGTACAACTTCAGTTTTGATACTTTTTAAACACACCTTGAATGTATAATATATAGGGTTGCAAAAAAGTCACTTACCATTTAAAAGATTGAAAAACTTTGAATAAAGAAAGGTAGACATTTTTCTTTCAATTATATTCTTTTTCTTACTCTTGGAAATTACTTTGATCTTGTGTAACATAAAATACCTCAAATGCCCTTAACTTTATTTTTAAAATTGTAGGTGAATTTTGTACCACCTCATATATATATATATATATATATATATATATATATATATACTCAAATAATTCTAATGATTTTTTTTTTTTCATTTTAGGTAAGTTTCCTTTTGCTGATGGTAATGTACTAAACTTTGTCTTTTTCCAAAAATTTTAGATAACTTAATTCTAAAATAATTAAATATAAACTGAACACAAACAGATATTCTGTGATAATATCAGATCTCCTCACTGTACAAACTGTCAAAATTACTTTACTTTTTGAGTACTTTCTATGTTGGCTAAGAGGTTATAACTATAATCAAGTTGATATTGTTCTGTGAAAAGAAATTTTATTTTAGTACTATGGAATTATTTTACATTTCCATCTGAAAGAACTACATATAAACCATGTCTGATAATGAGGCTCCAGTGAGTGTGAAGTTCTCCTTTATTGCTTCTCCCCTTATGTCCTCTCTGACCTGGAGTGGTAGTACCTGTTAGGGTCCCATTTATGAGTCAAATAGATCTGTTTGCAAATTATTTGTATTATATAGGAATACCAGATATCATGTTACTATGTGAAAAGAACTTTACCTACACAAAAAAAAAAAATGTAAATATGAATGTACAATGTATGCATTTCCCCAACTTCTCGATGTAAGAATAATCCCAGATGGGTTGGCATTCTGTTAGAATCAAATCAGTCATAGGTAGATGAAGAAGAATAATACTTGTTAAAATTATGATAATCATTGATAAAGCTTCATCTAAAAAAAATAAAGATATAGTAATTTTCAATTAACTGCTAATTATCTAAAGATATTTTTAAAGTTTTTTTTTTGGGGGGGGGTCCTCGTGGTGTAATGGTTAAAGCCATAGACTGTGGAATCGTAGTACGCGAGTTCGTACTCCAGTCGCACTATTACGTTCACTTTCAGGCGAATACCCCTGGGAAAGGTATGAACCCCCTTATCCTCCCAGCTATGGGTTAAATAGTACCAATACTGTTCTTCTCGGAGAATGGCTTTGGCATTAAATAACCTAAAAAGAGTTGATATGCCATTAAACAAAGAAACCAAACCAACCAAACCTAAAGTTTTTTTACGTTTGAAATCAGAAAATTTAAATTCTGAATGATATATTATGCTTTGTTGCAAGATGATTTATGTTAATTATTGTTTGTTAGAGGGAACCTTTCCCTCTGAATAACAAACATTAAAACTTTCTTTTTAGTTTTAGGAAAAAAGGCACACAAAATTTGGCTGCTCTGCATTGAATCATTTGTGACCATCTCTAGAGAATAGATGAATTCATCATAATTAAAAGTGCATTGGAAATGGTTTTAGTATAAAAAGATGCATTGGAAATTTGTTATCTTCTCATCAAGCCATTTGGCCATCTTCAGATGACATGAATAAACTCTTCCAAATTATTAATATAGATAATCTGGGTGTGTACAAAGTTTAAGCAGATACCACTCATTAGTTATTCAAACTTTATTATCTCTAAATCTTTCTGAGAATTTTCTAGGCCAGTTATTTCTGTAGTAGCTGCCCCAATAGAGCCCCATGCCTTCACCCAGTGAAATCATATCCAGGAAAGTGAGAGATAAAAGATACTAATCCAGATTAACCTATATTTAGTCTTTTTTTTAAAATCATGATGGTAACAAAAATAAAGGAGATTTTGAAAGAAGGTTGAAGAGGTGTCTAGATTGATCATTTTAGAAGTCACTCTTTGGCAGACACTGGAGGTTTGTCTTGATAAGATAGTTTGATTTGCTGAAATGGTTTTTTCTTAAATATTAACCAGTCAGAAGCGAGAGATTTATTTATAGCTGAAAAATGTACCCTTGGATCAATTGGTTGTTGTAACAAAGACTTTGGAAGAGTCTTTTATATTTCTCATTGCTCAGTTTTCTCCTCTTTGTAATGGAATCTTCTGTTGACCTAGGAAGATGTTATATGTACACACAAATGATGGCACTGAAAAGTTCTCAGCCTGATCTGGAACCATTATAAACATTCATACTATTTCTCATATTTATCAGCGTTCAATAATATGGCACATCATTTTTAATTACCTGGTAACTCTTTTAAAAAAATTCTCATGAAAATTATCTTTTGACCAACAAATTTTGTTAAAACACTCCTTGACGTGAAAGGAGTTTACATGCCAAATTTCAAGATTGCTCCATTAGCATTGGAGTCCATAAATAAAGAGCCAACAAGTAAACTGAGTTTTACACACACACACACACACACACACACACACACACACACACACACACACACACACACACCTTTTGTTAAATCACTAATTGGTTCCTGAAGAGGTGTTATTTGTGAAAATCATTGCAAACCAACACAATTTTATTCATATATATATATATATATATATATATATATATATATATATATAAAGTGATACTATTTTATCTTATCATTGGAATATTGTGATATTTACTCAGTATTTTTGTGCATATACCATTGTATTAATTTTACTGGTCATGAATGGTTTAGATTTTTATCTACTAGTGAATTTTATATATAAAGTTAGGATACCATATACATAGTCAACAGTACTTGGTGACTGTCAGTTTCTCATCTATGTGATTACTGATCCAATGGTTCTATGTCTATGCTATCCAAACTTAGTTATATATGCTCTGTTACTGATATTGAGCACTCTTCTCTTTATTTATCAATATAGCGAACAGTGAATAAATATATATATATATATATATATATATATATATAATATATATATATATATATATATATATATATATATATATATATATATATATATATTCTTAAATAGGATGGTTGTGTCATTACATAGCTAATTTTTTTTAGAGGTGGAGGGCATGTGAATAACCTTCCAAGAGTAAATCAATTATTTTTGTTTTTGGAGTTAGTGTGTTTCTAGAATAAAAATCTCAAATTGATTTTCTTTAAGATACTTTGTAATAGAATAACTGCTAATATTATCATTAAAGTGCTAGTTAATAAATCAAATGAATCACTGACACTATTCACTTCTATATGACAATGTAAAACATAGCAAATATATTTTTACACATCAATGTTATACAAACTGTTTCCTGTGCCATGAACCACCCTATTAGTTAGATCTATTGAATCTGTCAACTGCACTTCTGCAGAAGGGTAAGACCCCCTCAACAAGTATCCTGAGTATGACTCTAAACCATCTAATGGTTAAGCTTTAGTTTTGAGGAATATAGAGTACCCTTTCATTTCCTTTACTCCCTGGTCCACTCTCTCCTGGAGTGGTAGTACCTGTTACGGTCCCATTTATGGCTCAAATAGAACTAGTCTATCATTTACTATCCTTGAATACATTTAACTGATTGCAAACAAATGATTAATATTCAATTAGATAGGAATATTTGATAAATAGACATATTAATATTAAATAGCAACACTTGAAACCTTTTAACTGTATACAAACAAATGAGCTCTAACTCGTTTAAAAATAAAGTGACCTCCAAACTATTCCATTAAAAATCATAGAGTATATGTATAAACAGGATTTGATATTAAATGACCATCAAGGTCTTAAAATGCCTTAAAACCAAATAACCTAATCTCATCCTGCTATGGGATAACCAAAGTCAAGCAACACATAAATCAAGTGGTAATTTTCAACCCTTAAACCAGTGACCTAACTTATAATTGATTGTTTGGAAGTGATGTTACCATTTTATATATATATATATATATATATATATATATATAGTGATAGATTTTGCCAATTGTGTATGGGGGAGGAATTAAATATTATTTCTTATAATAACCTAAAAGAATTACTTAATCATAGGTCTGAATTTCTTAATATTTGTAAACATAGAAAGAATTGTTTGGTAGGTAATTTTTTTCTCCTCTCCATTGTATTTTTTTCTGAGTGGTTTTAATCAATAAAATGTATATTTATGGAAATTTTGTTGTTTGGTTGGGTGGATTTTTGAATCAATAAGGTGTAGTTTGCATTACTCTCTTCGGTCAGTTTTATCCTGATGATCCAGAAAGGTGAAACCTAGGTAGATTTCTTCTGACTCATTAAGTATATATATATATAAGCTAGATACTTGCACATACATAACATGTTTAAAAAAATTAAACAATTTTCAGTCTAATTTGTAACTGAATAATTTTGTGGGGTCTGCATTTGCACTGAACATAATTTTATTTGACCATTAAAATTCTTGATATAACTGAGTTAATTCTGTAATGTTAATTCGTAACTAGAAGCATTAATATCATCATGGAAATCCAACAGACACTTTTGGGAGGTAGTTGCCTTGTCATAATGGCTAAAGTTCTGGACTATGAGTTTGATATCCAGTCACACTATTATGTTTACTTTCAGACTTAGGAAAGGTATGAGCCCCTTTATTCTCCAGCCGTGGGTGGGATGGTATGGTAGTATTTTTCTACAAGGATGGTATTAAATAACCCATGAAGGCTTATATGCCATTAAATAAATGAAACCAAACTAACACACACTTCTAAGATTTCTTTAATGTGCAAAAATGTCAGTGGGAAGTTTTTAATGTATCTGTTAGAAATAAAGATGCATTTTAATTAGTATTAAACTCAGCTGTGTTTACAAAACATATGGGAGAGAGGAGATTCTATTGGAAGATTGTGTTGCACAAGTTTTCCCAGTGGAAATTTCTGGCACCCACAAGAAATACATTGGTAAGTCAATAAGTTCATAGCCAGATAATCCAAAATTCTTTTAGAATAAAAGATTTTTCATAAAGATAGATTAGGTGAATGGGCAGTCATTGTCAATCTTCAGTTCTAACCATAAACAATGAAAAAAAGCATTGCCTCAAAGAATGACAAAGAAAACTCTTTAAAACTTCTTATAAGTGGATGGAAGGAAATGTGTTCTGCATCTTATCAATGCACTTGTAATCTATATTAATCATATAGACTGAATATACATTGAAAAATCTAGATAAAAATTCAGTTTATAATTACATATTAGCTTCCAGATTTATTGATTCACATTTGTGTATAAGATTACATATCAATGCAATTAAGGATGCACTCTTACATGTCTAATATGCATCTATAATTAGATAAATCATTACAAATCAAAGAGTTGCCAAGATTGTTGGAAAAATTGTTTCTTCTATTGCTTTTGTTGTTAGCACAATTTATTTGACAGATTCATTCTTCAGGATTCATTATCTCTACAATTCTAACAAGTCAACATTTAGCTGAAAAATTTCATGCTCTCCCTCCCATATATATATATATATATATAAAACTGACAAATTCCTAAAGGAAGCTTTCTAATTATTGTATCCTTTCTTTTATAATTTCATAGTTGATCCTCTCTCTCTCTGTCTATATATATATATATAATAGAAGTAAAATTCAAGTAAGAAAAGAACATAAGTACTCAATGCTGCTATAAGAGAGAAGACCTAAAAACCTAAAATATATAAATTATATACTCATAGTTACTTAAAGTTTCATGTCAATCACAAAATCATCAGAAAGATATGTGTGTTTACATATATCAGTAATATCCAGTTGGCATCTGAAAACAATGGGTGCTGTTTTTCAGCCTCAAATTAAGTGTGTAAGTCATCTTAAGAGACAAAGATTATATTCTTCACCAAAATAGATTTATAATGACAATTTAATCAGGTTTGAGTTTTCTTCCAGTTACATTTTATAAATATAAATTATTGGTACATACAAATTTAAACAGACAAATACTAAGAGACATATACAATTAGGGAGATAGCAATATATGAAAAAAAAATTATTGAAATTCTATCCAATTTAATCTATTTACATTGTTTTAAATGACTTCTGATGTTGTTGGTTGACAAATGTCTGATAAAAGGGCCCTTGCGATTTCAATAAATTTTTTTTCTCCATATATTGCTATCTCCCTAATTGCATATGTCTCTTAGTTATATATTTATAAATAAAACATAAAAACTAATTTGGTGGAGTGTTTATATATCTTATGTTTCATCTGGTATTGCTTTTATCAGAAAATGATTTAGAAAAATTTTGATTTTTAGAAAAAATAATAGGTGGGTTGATTTTAATGTCATGTCTACCCATGTTGGGTTATTTTATGCCTGAAGGTTAGGGAATTGTGTTCCTATTTACATTTGTGTAGTTGTTTCTTAGGAGGTTCCCCTCCCCCAGTCCTATTGAATATGAAGAATTTTAAAGCATATTCATTGGACTCATAGGTGTATTACCACTCCAGGTCAGAGTTGATCTGGGTGTACTGACAGTGAAGTACTCCATACTCCTCAGATATCCAGGATTGGAGCCTCACCATCAGATGCAGTTTAGTATCATATCCAGGACACACTTTTTTGTTGGGAGGTGTACTTAGCCCTCTGTGGTGGATACAGAGAATATAGCCTTGCTGATAGGGTGAAGAATATTACAATTGTTTATGATGGCAATGTAAATGGGAACACCAATCATCATGAAATTTTCAAAAAGTGGGAACTGTAAAATATTTGAAATTGTACTTCTGACTGTTATTTAAGCATTGAATTAATATTTGAAGATGATGATAATTATGATAATAATTATAATAATGTTTTACTTTACAACAACAGTGTACAAGGTTACTTAGTATACAAGTGTCAAAGAATGATCCTTAACCAGACTTTATAAAGTCAGCAAGTTTGTAGCTCAAATGATGTGGAAAAAAGAAAAAGAAGACCCTTATTTTGCATACAAATACTTTTTGACGATGCACTTACTTCAATCATGAATACTAATTATACAGAGAGAAGATTCTGCGAATGATCAAGTCAGCTACATCCATTGATTCATTTTGGAGGCACATTTAAGAAATGGAGTCGGCAATCTGAGTTCAATTCTTGGATGAGGTTGTTTGTTTCACATCACAGTAATGGCCTTGGAAAAGACAGGAATCCGTGTTGTAGCAAATAGAGGGAGACCAATTTTCCACAATTACAGAATCACAAAATTGTCAATCTGAAATGGAATTTTTTTTTATTGATTAATTTTTTTTAATGTAATTTTCAATGATTAATTAATCCTTTTGATTTATAATTTCTTTTTTTTTATTCTTTCAAAACTTGATAAAGAATTGTCTCTGTGATTTTGTTGTTAAAAATTTAAATAAATAAATGAACATTATGTAGTTATTCTTAGATGATTTTTACATATATATCTTGGTTTTTCCATTTAAGACATGAAAAGAAAATTTTGAACAGAAGTTTTTACTCTTAAAAAAAAATAAGTGTGTTGTTGATTTTCTGAGAAAAAATATTAAAAAAAATTTTCTTAGAAACTTTTGCAAACCAAAATTGAAAACAATTTAACAAAAGTGGAAACAAAACTAAGAAAACTTTGAAATGGAAAATGGTCCCCTATAAATAGTAAAACAGACTGGGTTCTTTAACCTTGGAGAAGGAAAACTCTGAATTTAAACCACTTTGCTTAAAAAATTGCCTTTGTGTCTCTTCCTGCTTATAGTGGAGAGGTTGGATAAATACATTTACCCTTTTATATAATGCTGAAGTATATATTCATAGCATAATCTCTTAGTCATCTTATGATGACAAAAGCATTTATTTTGTGCAACAGCTATTTTCAACATAATCTCTTTCCTTGTTTATATAGTTAGTATTGAATATCAATCATATATAAGGTTGAATATTATACAATGAAAATTTCAGATCAAGATCCAGCTAATAACTGTATGCCAGCCTACAGATTTATCAATTCACACTTTAATAGAATTTATCACATCAGATCCCAACCCTTGATGCAGGATCTAAAATATACTGACTGTATCTACTGCAAAAAGATACAGGAGTGTGCTGGATTTGACATTAAATGCGATGATCCGGTTCTGGAGCTCTGGAGAGTTGTCAAGTCACCACTTCCTTGCTATTACTCCTTGGACCATATTGACTTTTTCGAGACCCATCTGTTGGTCAAATAAATCTCTTTGAGATTATAAAGTGTTTATTTGATTAAAATTATTGTGAAGATCTGATATTGTTAAACAGATTAAATGTAAATATAATTGTTTAAAAAGATTTTGGCATAAAGTAACCCAACGAGGTTTGACAAACAGTAAAACCAACCAACCAATTGTAGCTGATCTGTAGTATTTATGTAGCATTACTCAGTTTTGTATATGGTACCCAGTGAGAACTGAGGTCATCAATCATAAACAATGTTTTTCTGAACTAGTTTACAGATCATAATAGTATGGCTGCTACCCTAACATGTCAAGGCATTTATACTGTAATGGTTATTGTCTTAGGAAAGGGGTTAGGTAAATACATACTCTAGCATGTCAAGTGTACAGCAAATTGAGAAACTAGCAAGTTTTTTAAAGTTCAATTTTTGCTTTCCCCACCACAATCTAGGTCCCTGTCATAGATAAAGAAAACCTGTTGTCATCTGTCTCCACCCCTTTTCTAAAAAACAGAACAGTTCCCACCTTCCTTTCTCTAAAAATCTTCAGTGTTTCAGTTGTACCTTAATAAATGCCAGCTATTTTCAACTTCAAATCATGAGGTGTTGCCTCAGACCTTAAAAGTAGTAATTACAGCTCTTGTGCAAAAGTCATTTGTCGGGGATTGTCATCACTTTGGCTTTAGTAGCATGCAAGGTGGGTTGGGTAGTTGGCCTCACTCAGCAGGGCAAGACGGCCAGTTGTAGTCAGTGTGTTCAAACTCTGCTGTGGGTTGGATACCTGTGTGGTGCTGGGTTAGGTCTTCCTAGCCTGGCCTTAACGGATTAAATACACTGGCAACTTTAAAACGTGTAATCATGGCCATCTGTTGTTTTAGGCCAACAACATCAATCCATGTAAGATATGATTTTATTCATTTTTTAAACATTATTAATTTCTTTATCCTCTTATGCTTACTTACATATTTCACCTACAAAATGTAACTATTGTAATTACTTATATATAAGATACACTTTCTAGATTTTTTGGCCCAAAAGTTAGGAGTGTGTGGTATACACATGAACTATATAACTTTTTCTGGCTACATGCCTCACCATATTCAGGATGGGATGACCAAAAGAAAATTATATCTATAATCCAAACTAATGTGTTTTATGCTGTTACAGAGAAATATCCATTGGAATGTGTGTTTGTTTATAATTTTATTTCTTCTAAGATATGCTGATTTTTATGGAAAGCTCGTTGCATTTTTGCATGAACATGCTCATGCATTTGTCCAAAATATTATGTAAATTTTGTGTTTTAAGATAAAATGTTGAATAAATACTTAGTGTTTGTTTACTTTTGCTACTACAAATTTTTAAAAATCAATGCATATTATGTTATACACAATTGATTATGGTACTGTTTATGGGTGCCTTGTGTATTCTCATAGATGTGCAGACCATTTATAGTGAGTTTAATCCTAACTGGTTGCCTCATATTCAAGTCTTATTTTGCCTCATATTTAAGTCTTAAGCTTTGTAAATGACAATTATTATTCATGAGGCTGAGTTCGTATTTTATTACTCGATGCCATTAAAAACATTTTTTTCTGTATGATTAGCTTGGATTAGGAAATCTTAAAAATCTTTTTTATCATAATTTTTATTTTTTGAATTTGAGTTTATTTTTAATAAAATATTATTTTTACCGTCTTGTACATTTCATGTAGTTGATATATATACTATCACTCATTCCAATTTTTTTAAGAAAGCTAATTATCTTACAAACTAGGATTTTATAGTTTATTGAATACGTTAATCCTTTACAGACAGAGCAAAATTTTCACTGCCAATGGTACACAAGCAGAGAGACAGTTTTGTCATTTTTTTTTTTTTTTTATTGCTCAATGTAAAGCATTTTCCTAATTGGTGCTTGTTGGTCAATTCAATATTAATGTATAGAAACATCATTAAGAGGCTTCACTGTGGTGGAGGTTTGTAGAAGTATTGTTTTGAAAAATATCATAATTAAAAGTGAGTGCTTTATTTTCATGCTATTGTACACAATTGCTGATCAATTTTTTTTTTATATATATATGATTAATTGACTTGTTTGAATATACCCTCTATTTTGCAATTTAAAAAAAAAATAATTCACCCACTCTACAAGATGTAAAAATTTTCTGCCTGTGAAAAGGTTTGGCAGGTTTCATTAAAATACCACAGATTATTATTTTGCAAATTTTCTTGTCATCTTAAAAGATTTCTCATTTGTGGTTCAATTTTACATAAAAAATTGTAGCCATATCCATTGAATTAAACCACAAACATTTCTGCAAATGTAAACAAGTTCTGAATTCGTAGGAAACTTTACAAATGACTTGATAGTGGGGAGGTCTATGAATATCTGTTGAAAACACTTCACCTGACATTCATAGTTGAAACTTTTTATTAATCTTTTTTTAAATGCCTGCCCAAATTTCTAAGTGGTCAAATATGATATATATTCTAAGGACTCTTAGACAGAAACATATAACTATTTTACAGATTTTATTTTACTGTTGATATATGTATCATAAAATTCTAAAACTCTGCCTTTCCAATCAACAAAGTTATTAAGATCTATTGATTGGTCATAAATCACTGTTTTTTCATTTTTGAACCAGATTATTTCTGTCTTAAAAATGAAAAAATATTTCTTTAACAATTAACTTTTGTTGCTTTAATACTTCCTCCTTTTGGGCAATTTTTAGGTTTGAAAAATGTTGATTTCTTTTTTCTGCTTTTAGAAAGGAATCCTATTATTGGAATGATCATAATGGAAAAAATGGAAAGATAACTGATGTACATACATATTGGAAAATCAAAGATTGTTTCGTCATTGTGTTTATATTGTGAATAGGACTCCCCATCTAAAACCTACAAATGTATTTATATATAAGGAAGAAACAAATAACAAATTTCATGATAATTCATTAATTTAAAATAATAGTAGTTTTGAATTAAGTTTAAAAGAAACCAATTTATAAGTACCTTATAAACTCACATCACATCAACAAAATCTGGAAAATATGTTCTAGATTTTGTTTGTGTGGTGTGAGTTTATAAAGTTCTGTATTTCTATACAGAACTTTATAACATGTAATGAAAGAAAAAATAAATAAGTAAAAATCTGCATGCATTAACTCGTTAATAGTCATTTCTTGTTGTTTTATAATTATTCTGAAAATTTTACATTTACAGACAGTTCCTTTTGCATACATGCACGCATACATGGTTTGGTTTCTTTATTTAATGGCATATCAATCTTCATGGGTTATTTAATACCAAAGTTATCCTTGTAGAAGGAGAGTAGTGGTACTATTTAACCCATAGCGGGGGTGGGGGGAGATTAGCCCAATACTGAATGTAATAGCATGAGTTTGAACTTCCTTACTATGATGTTTGGCCAGCACATTTGTCACTATGCAATGTAATATTAGTACATCAATAACTGTGTAGCTTTATGATGAAAAAGTATTTAATTTACAAAAACGTTAAATTTTCAGTATAATCTCTTTCGTTGTCAATGCACTTAATTTAATGGTGGTTTATTAACTACATAGATTCAACAATGAATGTTTCAGATTAAAATTCAGTTAATGTTTATGTATCTGGATATAGACTTATTGATCTACACTCATTTATAGTGAGGAATTATCACATAGTGAAAGTGAATAAACATTTTGATGTATCTGTTTGTGGTGTCATTGGTCACCCCTACAATTTGATCAGTTCATCATTCCATTCTCTATCAAGGATATGACACTAAACTGTTTCCAGTGGTGAGGCTCCAGTTTTGAACCTCTGGTGCAAGTGGAGTCACCCATTCATTGCTTGGGGGTGTCCATGTAGTGTAATGGTTAAAGTTCTGGACTGTGGAATTGTAGTAAGTTTGAACTCCAGTTGTGCTATTACATTCACTTTCGGACAAATACCCTTGGGAAAGGTATGAACCCTCTCATCCTCCCAGCTATTGGTTAAATAGTACCACTACCATTCTTCTAGAGGATGGATTTGGCTTTAAATAATCCTAGAAGGTTGATATGCTATAAAAACAAACAAACATATTCATTGTTATTACTCTCGGGTCTTCTCTGTTTTGAGCTGGCCAAGCCTGTTAGGATCCCATCTGCAGGTGAAATAGATCTGTTGGAAAATTATTTGTATTAGAAAGGAATATTTGAGACCATACAACTGAGTGTAAACAAATTATTATTATTATTTTATCCTTTCTGGGTTTTTCACTGGACTCTCTTCAGGTTTCCAGGACTCTTTTAAGTATTCTAGCTGATTTTAAGTTCTGCTGTCTGTTTGGTTTAGACTCTTCCTCTGATCACCAATTCCTTCAGTCTCCCTTTCCAAGCCATTGGGACTGTTCCAAGTGCACCCACTATAATTGGTATCACAGGTACCTTCATGTTCCACTGCTTTTTTTAGCTCTCTAGCAAAATTTGTCTTTGTTTTCACTTTCATTCATTTTCACCAATGTGGTTTTATGGAAAAGCAAAATCCATGAAATAAGTTCTTTTTTAGTTGATCAACACTCTGGTGTTCTGGTTGGGATTGGATGACCTGCTGTATCACAAACCTCAGAGAATTTTGATGGTTCTCATTTTCTTGGACAGATTCATTTCTCTTTATGGTCAAATTTTAATCTATCACAATTTTCACAGAATCACCTTTTCCATGGAGTCATGCTTAGTCTTGTACTCCTTTTGTGCCAATTAGCTTTTTGCTTATTATTAGATATAAATAGTTAGTTGAAAGTATTTGAATGCAAAAAAGCTCTATTGACTTTAGCATAAAATGAACTAACAAGGGTTTTTATGCTGAAAAAGAAACCAACCACCCATTTCATTTTATTCTTTGAATACATTGAGCCAGTGTGATTTTGGAATACATTCAATTTAAATGGTCATTAAATCATTTGGTACTAAATACCTTAAAAGGCATCTTTTCTGAAATTCTTTTTGTTATTGTAGAATCCAGAAGAATTGCTTGTTGATATTTTGTCATCCCAAAACATTTTTTTTTTCTTTTATGAAAAAATAAGAAGACTGGTCAGGTTTCCTTTTGTTACTGTCCTGGCAATTAGCAGTTTTAACAAATAGAAGCTATTTATTTACTTGTTATCCCAACATAAGACATATCCAATAACCTAGTCTGATTGTAGTTGTGCTCATAAAGTAGCTGTCTTGAGCATGAATCGCCCATTCCCTCTTCAGGGTTTGTATTCAGATTTTTCTTTCTGTTCGACAGTTACCATACCAAGGTTAAAGAATCCTTTCTATTATTTATGGAGGGAGTATTGTTGGATTCATACCTATCCTAAAGTTTTTTAGTGCGATATGAAATACAAACAGCCTTGTACAGGATTTGGAGTCGGGTAACTAAGTCCATTTCCTATAACAATCATTATACTATGAGTGCCTCCATATCCCAACACTCGATATACTGTTATTACTATTTTATCACCAGCTTTTCTCCATCTTATGATTGTAGTTTTTATCAACACTCTTTGTTATAACTATTATGGCTATAGTTTTGTTCTAGCTTATTGCTTTTTATCACAATCTGGGTCTGTAATTTGTGACAGTTTTGAAATTGTTATATATTTATAATTTGTTCATTATTCTAAATGATGAATATAAAAGGGCTTGGTGCCTTTATATTATCCAGTGGGCTGTCATTATTTGTGTGGTCAATAACTGCCCAATCTTGATAAATGCAAATTTCTAAAGAATATTAAAATCCATTTCATCATCCATAAGAATTAAAAGGCCCCACCTTAATAGTAGAGGGTGCTAAAAAGTTCTCAGCCTGATCAAAAATGGAATGACTCAGAGCCATGAAATGTAAATATTCCACATATTTATCCAGAAGTTAAACAAATTTTAAAAAAGAAAAAAATTTAAAAACATGATTCTCTTATTTGGGCAGAGAACTTTTCTGTACCTCTTTGTATAACCTTTATAGTCAGGCTGTGCTCTTGAGTGGAAAGGTTAGTTTGTCTATTTCTGATGACTTAGCAAATGACATAGTCATTGAATCTGTTGGGAATTCATTTGTATAATAACAAGGGACTGCATAAAGTCATCATCAAAGTGTGCTGACAGCATCAATTCCCTTGACTCTCTCTTACCATCCATCCCTTTTAGCCATAGCACTTGGTAAGTCCTCTAGATGGCATCCAGTGTCTGCATAGAGCTGATGAATGTAAGTTTTTTGGTCGGCAAACATGTATGTCCATATGTAGGACTCTATCGGAGAATGTCTCTTATGAGTTCATCCTTACTTCAACAGCAGTGCCCAGCATGTCTTGCTTGGATGGTTTGTGAGATGCGAGGTAAGTAGCTATACAGCTGCTGTTTTGTAGGATGCTGCTTCTAGGATTTGTTCAAAACAGCATTTGGTATCCTTCTGTCATTCCAATCTAGCTTTTTCTCCAAGCATTTTGAAGTCTTAGTGGTACAAGCATTACTGACACAGTTATGGCTTGAAAGAATTCCCTTTTTAGTTTTAAAAGTTTGAATTTAATTGCTTTCTATGTTCCTGCTCATGGTACTGTTCAGATATGATTAAAAAATATCAAGACTGATGCTTAAATTTTAAAATTTAAGTAAAGATTTGTGCACAGCCAGGTACCTTTTTTATATAATGAAGTGATGATATCTTGGCTGAATTTAGACAAGTCAGTACCAATTTGAAAACAATTAGGAAATTAGTCTTGAATGGCAGTTTTTATGGCAAAACACAGGTTTATGTAAGTGCAACACACTCCTTACTCACCAGAACCTCTCGTTTCATTTAACTTGTTTCTGAAATTGAAAAATTACCTTCTTTGATTTATTTTAATGGCATCTTCAGAGGTTAGGGAATTGCATACATTGTTTATATTTACATATTTTGTGTAGTTTTTAAAGTCTTTTTGTCATTTCTATTTCTATTCAATATTAATTATTTTTAAACAGATCTCTTTGACACAGTTATGATCCTAACAGGTCAGAGTAAACCTGGGAGTAATGACGATAAAGAAGTACTTCACACTTTTTAGATCTCTAGAACAAGAGCTTCACAACCAGATACAATTTAGTGTCTTACCCAGTACACCCCCTTATTTTTTTTTGGTTGGAGGTTAAAACCTTTCTAGAGGATTCAGTCAGCATATTCTAAACCCTGCAGGGCAGTCTTTTTTTTTTTTTTTTTTTTATTTTTTAGAGTAGATTATACTGACATCTTCCTGTGGAAGCTTTGCTACTTGGTTTTGGGACCATATTGGGAAACTGTGATTACATTGTTGAGCAACTTGGGGACATCATTCAGTTGCTGCAAAATGTCATAAGATATAACCACAAAGTGGGTCTTGGCATGATCTTTGTGCCCACCTGCTGCACACGTTAATTATTCACAAAGACAATCCTCCTAACTGACAATCTGCAATCTGTTTATATCAATTATATTGGTATCATATCTTGTTGAGTGTTGTCTAAATTTTAGCTCATTCTCCATCATTTCTGAAGAGAGATTACTCTTAAATGCTAAATATAGAATCATTTTCCTTATTTATTTGTAATGATTCAGTAAAGAGGACGAAACTCTACATTGAGCTTAGTGTGTGTGATTGTATTCACTCAATGTGGTTAAGTCGGTTCCCTATGCGTATTCATGTTCAGATTGTCTTGCAGATTATTCTCCAAAGGTGGTCCTCAGCCATACTTATGTAAAAGGTTTGAATATAGACTTTTCCTTCTCTTAGATTGGTTGCTATATAGCAAGGTAAAAGAGGCCAGTTTGCCCTACTATTTACCTATAGCTGGAAGGAGAATAGCAAACTAATGGTATTAAAACAATGTGAAATGCAAACAGCCTCCTCCAGGATTTTGAACTCTGGTCATTAAGTCCACTTCCTATGATGAGTTTTAATCTCCAACCAAAAAAAAATAAGGGGGTGTACTGGGTAAGACACTAAATTGTATCTGGTTGTGAAGCTCTTGTTCTAGAGATCTAGAAAGTGTGAAGTACTTCTTTATCGTCATTACTCCCAGGTTTACTCTGACCTGTTAGGATCATAACTGTGTCAAAGAGATCTGTTTAAAAATAATTAATATTGAATAGAAATAGAAATGACAAAAAGACTTTAAAAACTACACAAAATATGTAAATATTACACGATGAGTACCTCTAAAAATGAGTGTTTCCCTGTCAGCTGGGGCTGTAGAATACACCAATTACTTCTCTGCAGAGGGGTAAGACCTCCTCCTCCAACGAGTGTCCTGGATGTGACACTAAATCTGGTGATGAGGTTCCAGTAATGCTAGAGCTTTGGGGAATGCAGAGTACTCCTTCATTGTCATCGCTCCCAGGTTCACTCTGGCCTGGAGTGGTAGCACCTGATAGGGTCCTATCTATGGGTCAAATAGAACTAACCTGTGTACTTATGCTAAATTGAATTGCTTGAAATAGAACTATTTTGACATTCGAACTGCGTAGTTATGCTAAACAGAATTGCTTGAAATGGAACCATTTTTGTTTGCATAACTGAATTGTTTGAAATAGAACTGTTTGACTAAACTGAATAGCTTGACATAAAACTGTTCATTTGTATAAAATGTATTTGGCATTGAATAACCTACAAAGGTTGATATACCATAAAACCCAAACAAATAAAAAAACATACATAAACGACTGAGTTTAATAGTTACTTATATCAGCTCATTTTCCAGTGGATAGAGGTCCAGGAGACCTGGGTTCAATCCCAGGTTGTGTCATACCAAAGACTTTAAAAAATGTTACTTGATACTTCCTTGCTTAACACTCAGCGATATAAGGTACATATCAGGGGTAAAGTGGTGCAATCCAGGGAAAGGAGTAGCACCCTCCCCAACACCTCGGTGTAGTAGCTATTGAAAAGGGAACCTATTAGTCGCCCTCGACTACGGTCGCCAACTTTTTTTATGATGGCCTTTAACTTAGTTGTAAATAAGAAAGTGATTATCAATAGTTGGGTATTAATGCCAGCATTACTGACAGTATAGTGATGTTATATGTATTGTTCAGAATGAACTAAGATAGGTTGATATGCAATTAAAATCAGTCAATCTTAGGTTAATTTTATGCCCAGAGTTTAGGGAATTGCATTCATTAAATGGTCAGATTTACTTTTTTGTGTAGTTGTTTCTCAAGATTTCCTTTTTTTTTTTATTTGCACAGTTAAACAGATTTATTTGAACTATCAATAAGACCCTAACAGGTACTACCACTCAAGGTTAAAGTGGACCTGGGAGTAATAGCAATGAAGGGGTATGCCATGCTTCCCAGATTTCCAAAATTGGAGCCTCACGATTAGATAGTTTAGTGTCACATACAGGACACTCTTTTTTGGGGAGGGTTTTATCCCTCTGCAGGGCGTGGGGATACAGTCAGTGTATTCTTAGCCCTGTTGACAATGCTTGTTTTTTAACTCCAGATTTGAACTCTCCCCCACCTTTTATCTCTCCTTTTTCCATTATCTTTATTTTTTTTATACTGGTGATTATTGGTGACAAAAACTAAAAGTTCTGAAAAGTTCTCTGCCAAACTAAGAAGTGAATGTATATTTTTATTTTTTAAAAGAGTTGAAAAAAACAATCTTAAGAAAGGAAGTGCCAAATGTATTGAACATGAAGATGTTTCATGGTTCTGTGATCTTCTTTCTAGGCCTGACCAAAAAGGATATCACTTCATCATGAAGTAATTATTTATTAAGATAAGCTTGTGGCACAAGAAGTATGAGATATCTAGTAAGCACTGAATTCACTAGAAATAGTTTGCTAACCTTTAAAAATAAGCATAACTTTGATTTTCCTCTAAGACATGGGGCTAAGCGGAGATTGAACTCATTGTTCAGTAGTATTCATTTACGTAGCATAGCTTAGATTTGAACACACCACTTGGTGGTGATTTAGCTGCAAGACAAGCTTGCTAACCATTACACCACAATGAGGTTGCTCCTTACCCCATAGTAAAGTAATTATCATCTTTCTTTTTATGTTTTTAACACCAGTTGTATCTGATGTTTTTCACTGGAGTTTGAGTGACAGCTAGTCTCTTCAGGCCTGCAGGACTTTTCTAAATATTGTAGCCGATCTTAACAGTGATGTGATTATGATGGTCTTGATTCTTTCCCTAATCTTCAGTTCCCCCAAGTTCTTTAGAACTGTTTCAAGGACCCCAAACTATGATTGGTATCACTATCATCTTTGTGTTTCATAACATCACTCTCTCTAGCAAGTTCCAGGTATTTTCCTTTTTATTTTTTGGTTTCTTTTATTTTCACTGTGGTCTGTTGGAATGGCAAAATCTAGTAGTTGAGAAGTTTCTTTTTGTTTTGTTAAATAAAACTATGTCTGATCCTCTGACCAGATTTGGGTGGTCTGTTTGTATCTCAAAATCTTAGAGATCACTATCTTACTCTTTATTGCAACTTTTCTGCAAATCTTATTCCTCTTACTTTTATTTTTTGTACTCACTTAGTCTTTCAACTAGTAGTAATGGATGACTTTTACTGGAAATTATCATTGTTATTATTACTAGCAAAATATGCAAACATTTTTATTTTAATTGATTTCTATATAAAATAATATATTGAATTATTTTTAATGTTTGTGAATAAAACAGTAATTGAAATCAACAGCACCAAGTAATGATTAAACCTGGTTTTGTTAAAACAAGTTTTCAAATTATCCATGCCACTTTATTTCTTAGTGATATATAACAGAAATTGAAACATCATTTATAAATGAAGTTTTTATTAAGATTAAATAAAGATTGTTCGATAATTGTTGAAAATATAATTAACTATGGGAATTGTGATGTCATTAAAAACCACTAACCTCCCAATTACCATGATTATTTATGTTTCTTCCTCGTTGTGACGTGAGTGTCATTTATCTATTTGTGATTAAGATATCAGTTTTGCAGGAAGGGAAGGATATTTTCAGTCTCTTATAATCTGTCATTCCATATGTACTGTTAAACATCTTTGACAGCAAAGTAGTGACTAGAAAGTTTTAAAAAGGTTTTTCTATTTTTGTTTTTTCCCCCTCTTTACAAGAAGCCAAATTCTACAAGTGTCAAAGGTTCCATTTTTCTCAAAACCTTTGATGGTTTACCAAGTTAAATTTTTATTGCTTGTTCTAATTCCTTTAACTTGATATTTTTCACCAATTCAAATCTACAACCCTACCCTGGGGTCAAGCGTGATGTTGTTGGGGGTTGGGACACCTTCCTCCTGTGGAAAGTATATAGTTAAAAGAAAAAGTAGTGGGTTACTTTCATTACTTTTAGTTTTTCAGTTTGTTTCTTTTGCAATTCTGATCTGCCTCCTAGCTGCTACCAAAAAGTTTGAGGAATTTGATCATGATAAAAGAATTATTTACTCTAAATTTAGTTTTATTATTTTTAAAGTTGTTTCTTGCTTTCTATTTGTATACTAGCTCACAAAATTATAGTTCATACTTAAAAGCAGTCAAAAGACTGTACAACATTTGTACAATCTTCAAAATTCCCTGAGTCTCTGTGTAGCACCTTGCATAATGTATAGTTAATACTATATGATTACGGGTGCTTTATATATTAAAATATATTACCTTTGAAAAATGTAAAAAAATGCAACTTTCCTTATACATTTGCTAGAATCTCCCAGTTCAATTACTTATGGCAGTTCACATCTGAGAAGCTGAGAGCTTTATGACACAAACACCAATTCAAGTGGAGAAAATCACAACCTACCAAGTGGAGAGTACTGGTTTACTTTTACAATTATATCACCACACACACACACACACAGAGACAGTGTTGTATAATATATTCTCCATTTTGGCATATTTAATGTCATTGTAATTTCCAAATATAATATTATGACAGCTCTATCCAATATTGAGTACTCAAAGAAAAAGTTTTTTGAGTAAGAAAAATATAGAAAATTTGTATTTTCATTTTGATATGTATGCACACACACACACACACACACACACACACACACACACACACACACACACACACACACACACTCAAATGTGTGTGTGTGTGTGTGTGTATATATATATATATATATATATATAATGTGTGTGTGTACTTATATAAACTTTGCTTGTCTGCATTTGTTTTTCTCTTTTATAACTACTGTCTACATTTTGAGTAAAGATAAGTCACACATGGCCTTTTTTTTTCCCCCATTTAATTTTAATTTTTTTTATCTTTACATTAAAAAATTGATATGAATGGCATGTACCCTCTGAGGCCTCCTTTCTTTTTAATATGACCCTGTTATCTGACCTTGGTAACTCACTTCTCTTCTTACTCTAAAAAAAAAAAAACCCAAAGGAAAACCTGTTTCCTTAAAAAAAGGTGCTGGGGTTTCCAGGTGCCCCAGCATCTGGTTTGTGTATAGCTTCCATCAAGTGGCTCTGAAAGTGTTTTATATTATTCACTACATCTCTTTCTCTTTCTTAAAAATTTGACATTTTCCCTTACACTACCATGTACATCTAACTTGGGAGGTTATCCAATTTGATTCAGGGTTCAGATATTTTGAAAATAAAAAATCCTCTCAGATACACTCTTGGTTAAAATATATAATACTTCTTCATTATATTTCTGCAAATCATGTTGAAGTTGCTATTTACAGCCTTGTTCCAGGGTAAACAATATGTTTGAGATATGATTGTAAATAATGACTTTCAGAGCATACAGGGTCTCTCCAATAAGAAGTTTGATGCACACAATCTTCCTCCTTTTTCCCCCCTTGTTTTGCACTAATCTAAGCTTTGTTAAAAGTTCCAATCCTTAGTAAAAGCAAGGACCTTGAATGTTGATTTTCAAAGCAAGAAAACCCTCTCCAATAGTATTGGCACAACCCAATCTTCCTACTCACATTTTCATCTATTTAACATTCTCTTCTAGTAAAGTTGGCGGCTGTTGTCAAGGGTGACCCGGAGGCTCCCTTTTCAGTAGCTACTACACTGAGGTGTAGGGGAGGGTGCTACTCTTTAAGTCTATATTTCAAGGCCAGATTAAAGCAATTACTTTGGATGCTGATTTTCAAGGCAGGAAATCCCTATTTGTAATTTTATTGTGACACAAACTTTTGCCTTCCTTTCTTCCCATTTGATGCCTTGTTGACAGCGCTTAGAATATATTGACTGTATTCTTTGCTGAGGAAGTAAAATCCCACACTCCAAAAAATAGGGTTCCTTAGGTATAACACTAAACTGCTTCTGATGATGAGGCCCCAGTTTTTAGCATTATTCCCAGGTCCACTCTAAACTGGTGTGGTAATATTTGTTAGGGTTTCATGTCTGACTCGAAGAAATCTTTAAAAAATCAATCATATTCAATAGAATCATTTGAAAAATCTCTTCAGAAACAAATACACGAAATTGTAATTATGAATGTACAATGTGATTTCCTGTTGGCATAAAATAACCCTAGACAAGTTGACATGCCATCAATCAACCATTTAATCCTCTACTCATGTAAGCTTAGTAAATATTCTGAGTTCAAGTAAAAGTAAGGACTTGGAGTGCTTATTTTCAAGGCAGGCATACTATCTCCACTTAGAATATTTATACAATACAATCTTCCTACCTACCATGTAACTTAAAACCCCCAAAGAAATAATTGTATATTTGATCTCTTGTGCAAAAGTCATGACAGCTGGAATGAAAGGGTGAGGCTTTTTTCCCCCCACTTCTTTTATCTTTTCTTTACCCCACCTAACATGAGAATTTGGGGTGTGTCTTTTAATCAGTAACAAATTTATGGGTGTCTGTGACTGAACTGCAGAAATCAGAAGAGGAATTGGAAATTTTGATGCTACAGAAGTTTGTTTGGAGAAAAATTTGGGATGGAAGCTGGATAAAAAAAATATGCTAGTCTATGTGCATATCTATAAACAGGCACACACTCACATATATGCACAGCCTGTCAACTGGGGCTGTAAAATATACTGAGTGCATTTCTACATAGTGGGTAAGATCCCCTCTCTCTAACGAGTGTCCTGGATATGACATTAAACAATCTAATGTTGAGGCTCCAGTAATGCTGGAGCTTTGGGGAATGTAGAGTACCCCTTCATGGCCATCACTCCCAGGTCCACTCTGCTCCAGAGTGGTAGCACCTCATAGGGTCCTATCAATGAGTCAAATAGAACTGTTTGATCATTTAACTGTGTGTAAACAAATGACTGATGCTTAATTGAGTTGGCAGTGATGCACAGCAATACATTGAACTATTTAACTGTGTGCAAAAGAATGCGCTTAGGTTCATTTAAAAATGTCATCAACAAAATGTGTTTACGAATCATACATAATATATATGTATAAAGAGGATTTGGCATTGAATAGCCTAAAATGGTTTATATGCCATAAAACCAAACCAAACCAAACCTACAAGTGTCCTAGGTATGACACTAAACTGTATCTGATGGTGAGGCTCCAGTCCTGGAATTTTGGGGAATGTGGAGTACCTTTCATTGCTATTACTTCTATGTCCACTCTGACTTGGAGTGGTAGTATCTGTAAGGGTTCTATCTATGTGTCATGTAGAACTGTTCAATTGTTTACTTAGGATTATTATTAGTTATTTGAAACTCTACAGCTGTGTACAAATTATTTGCATTAGATAGGAATACTTGTTAAATTGAATTGCTAATCTTAAATAGCAATACTTGAAACCATTTAACTGTGGGCTGACATGATTAAATCGGATTATTAGTGTTTGATAGGAATACTTGAAACCATTTAACTGTGTGCAAACAAATGAGATCTAACAATTCATTTAACCTATTTGGTAGCAGCTAGGAGGCAGATCAGAATTGCAAAAGAAACAAACTGAAAAACTAAAAGTAATGAAAGTAACCCACTACTTTTTCTTTTAACTATATATATATACCTATAAACTATCACTTACAAATTATACATATATAAAAGGATTTGACATTAAATAACCTACAAGTCTTGACATGCCATTAAACACTAATCAATCAACCAACACACATATGCTGCATTGCCATCAAACAATTTTTTATAAAAAGTTAATTTTCTTCTAAACCCAAAATACCAGGGTTTTATTATGTTTTGTGGCACATTATACAATCAAAATGGATATTATTAGGTATCATTCATTGCCAAATTCTAAAGCATATGTGTATTGGTTGGTCTTTTATGGCATACCAACCCATGTGGGTTATTTGATACATTATATATATATATATATATATATATATATATATATTCATGTTGAGAAAAATATTGAAAAACAAAGTAATCCAAAGTGAAAAATTCAGTATACCCTGAGGATACATATTTAAGATTACTTAAATTTAAATCATTGCATTAAAATTAAATGAAACAGGTATTGTACTCAAACAATTTGGATGCTACCTCTTTTCATCACTCTTGGATTTCATTGCTAAATTTTCCTTGTTTAATTAGACGGAGTGTGCGTGTATATGTGAAGAAAAATATTAATATTGGGCTAAGCAGAAAAAGATATTGATAAAATGAAACAAAAAATTATTTGATATTGTCTAAAATTAAATTGTATTAAATCTATTTGAGATAGGGATGGGGGTATAATCAATGAATAGAATAGCTTGGATGCCAGCTCTTCCCATCACTCCCTGCATTCATTGCTAAATTTTCCTAATTTAACTATTTAATTAAATTAGTAAAGAATAAAATAAGAATTATTTCTTTTTGTTAACGGATTTCTTCAAGATTTATTGACAGGATTTTTGCTCATATTTATTAAAATAAAACTAAACAATTGGAAATCAATACCAAATATATATTATAATGAAATTTTTAAGATCAATATGCAAATTAGCCTATCTCTTCACATTGTAAACTGCTGTTTGGTTGTATCATTAAGTTGTTCTGACAGCATGGATTTCCCTGACTCTCTCTCTCCCCATCCGTTCTTATCATCCATTGCTCCTGGCAGGTCCTCCAAAATACATCCAGTATCCACACAGAGCTTATGTAAATAAGTTCTTGCTGGTTGGCCAACACTGGCACGCCCATATGTAGGGATCCATATAAGAACATCATTTATGAATTCATCCTTACTTCTCCAGCAGTGTTCTACATGTATTTTTTGTCTTAGATATATCAATCCATTGGCCTAGCAGAGTATTCGTCAAAGGCCCAGGAGACTGGGGTTCTATCCCAGGTCAAGTCATACCAAAGACTCTGAAAATGGTACTTGATGCCTCCTTGCTTAACACTCAGCATTATAAGTTATGGAACAAGGGTAAAGGAGTTGCACCCTTCCCTACACCTTGGAGTTGCACCCTTCCCTACACCTTGGTGTAGTAGCTATTGAAAAGGGAGCCTTTGGGTCCCCCTCGACTACGGTCACCAACTTTACTTTTTACTCAGATAGTTTTTGAGATGGGAGGTAAGTGGTTGTAGAACTGCTGTATTGAATTTTCCTCCTCCTAGACTGATTGCCATACCAAGGTTAAAGAGCTTACTCTACTATTTTTCCATAGCTGAAGGGAGAATAGTTGGATTCATACCTTTTCCAAGTGTATTAGTACTATATGAAATGCAAACATCTTAGTTCAGGATTTGAACTTGAGTAGCTTTGTCCGTTTCCTATGATGATAGCCATTACACTATGAGTGCATCCTTTACCTTCAAATATGTTTTATGTATAAAAAACTGAGTGCGTTCTTTGCTATTTCCTTTTAAATATATTTTGTGTTTAAAAATGATGACCAATTTTTCTAAATGATAAATTTGTCATCATTTATTTCAATTTTGACTAATACTATCTTTCATCTTCATTTTAGTTACTTTTTATCACCAACTCATTTCGGCTTTCACAGTGCAAACTATGTACATTATGAACAAGAATCAAGAGTAAGCTCTTGGTGAAACTTCATCTCTTGTCCTCTTTGCCTTGGGAAAGCCTGATTCTACATATCAGCTGCTATGCTAACTCTGTTATAAAAACATGGTTGACATCACAGAACTTTAAAATGATACCTATTAAACCACTCAATACTCTTGTTTTCAATTGGTTGGTGCCATATTCGCTGGAATTATTTCACACTGTAGTAAATGTTATATATATATATTTTAGATAAAGCTCTATCAATCATTATCAATGTTGACTTGTATTATTTTCCATCTTTTAATTTCAGTTGCTTTTTATTACAGCTTGCTTAAGTTGTTATTTCTATGATAGTATGGAACAATGTGTATCCAGAACTACAACATACAATAGTTGCCTAGTGAAACTCACAGCTCTGTTTAAAAATTATTTGTATTTCCTCACCTCTAAACAAAAGAAAAATAACTCTATCTAGTAATCTCCTCTGGCTGCAATGCACTTGTTGTACCATTCTAACAACTTCTGGAAGGCCCCATAGAAGTCCACTTGTCACAACCTCTTTCATCTCCTCAGTTGTCTCATAACGACAGCCTCTGAACTTACGGAATAAGCAAAAGTCACAGGGAGCAAGGTCTGGACTATAGGGAGGCTGAGGAACTGTCTTGATGCCCATCTTGGTCAAATAGTCTGTGACAAGGATGGAGTTGTGGACTGGTGCATTATCCTGATGGAAATGCTACTGAGCCGATTTGAAGAGTGCTGGCCTCTTCCGACGGAATCTCTTCTTGAACTCCCATAAAACCTCAACATAGTAACCCTAAGCCTAACCCTTTGGCCAATCAACTCTGGTTTAATGACTTCCTTACTCCTCCCACACCTCTCATTATCCCTCACAGACACCCTGCCTTCCTTGAATTTCTTAAGCCACTCAAAAACTGATGCTTGATTCATACAAGATGGTCGAAAACCAGTCTGAAGCATTCCATATGTTTCTGTGGCATTTTTTCCAAGTTTCAAACAGAATTTTATTGCATATCGTTCTTCTAAAGTGTCCTTACGTCCAGATTGGATTTTTGAGAGTGACCAGCTTTGACAATCAGGCTTTAGTAGGGTGTATTCCAATTGCTGCTGTAGCTGTTCATTTGAACCTGAAATCATAAAAATTGGTCAGTCATCTTATAAGATGTATAGCAATAAGATACTGAATTTTCAAGAGTCTATGACAATTTTAAATGCCTGTACAAAAAGTCTGGAAACCTATTGAATGCACCACGTATGTTTGATTTGATGATTTTTTTTTAAAATTGGAAGTTTATTTTCTTTTAGTCTTTTCTTTTTGGTGGTGGGGGGTATCTTATCTCTCTACCAGGTGTATCAAAAAATGTATAAAGACTTAAGCTGTATTTACCAAGATAGAAATGAAATAAATGAGATGTTAATTTTCTTCAAAATGCTTCCTTTGGCATTCAGCACATGTAGTTCATTGAATTTTCCATTGGTCCAAGCACCTCTAAAACTCTTATATTTTGATACGGTGTGAAGATCTTAATTTTCTCTATGACTACCTCTTGTGAAGAATTTTCAAGAAAATGTTGCAAGGAGGTTTAGTGACTATGGAGGATACTAAATTTTCACAAATATGAAACAGTTTCTCAAATCATCTTGAGTCCACATATAGACTAAATGTATTTATTTTATATCTGTCTGTGACTTGAGACTGGTATTATGAAATAGTGTTTGCTCTTTTCCTTAAAAGTGGTCCCTCTCACATCTCTACAATTACTTTATTCATACAGATGCACAGTGGTCTTTCTTGGCTTATGTCAGTAAACTAAAAATTTCAAAATGATAAAATGTACCATTTGAAAGGATAACATTAAACATTTCTTTGTGATTCTGTAAATGTAAAAACTCTACTTTTCGGAAATTGTGGGTGTAAGAAGTTAGATTTTTCGGATGTCAGTCAAAATGATGAGTGTTCATAGTGTTTATTTCTCACATGAGGGTAAGGAATCTGTTTTCATGTAGGTGTTTTTTACTTACCTACTCAGTTTACAAATTCAATGAAACTGCCAACTTATTTTGGATTTAGATTTGAAGATAACATCACCTGTCTTTCCTTTGATTTTTTTTTTTTTTTAATGATTTTCTATTTTAAAATTAATGATGTTCTTCTTGTGCTTTGTTTCTCCCCATGTAATGACCTCTTTTCACGCCCTTCACTTTCTTTTTTTTTCTTCATCCATTCAACAACCCCCTCTCATTTGCTTTCTTTCAATTTCCCTTCTCACTTTCAACAGATGAAAGGGGAGTAAAAGAATGCAGAAAGAGGGGGATGTTGAGCTTTCTACCCCCCACTACTATTTGCTTTAATTTACTTTCACCCCTGTGTATGGTGTCTTTCATCTTTACCCCCTGTTTTTTTTCTTCCACATCCACCTCCCTACCTAGTTTTATTTCACCTTTTCTTGTCTGCTTTCTTTCCTCTGTTGTCCTCAACCTGCTCTCCTTCCTGTCTTCCTATTGTCTCCACCTTTCTTCATTCTGCTCCTCTGTCCCCACTTTGTAAGTTTTATCCCCCCTCTTGTTCCCACTTTGGCCTTCTTATTTCCCCCTCTTGCCCCCACTTTGCACCTCTCATCTCTCCTCTTTCCTCCCCTCTGTTCCTCTTATCTCCTCCCTACTCTTCTCATTCTCCTTACTGTTCACACCCTATACTTCCTCCTGAACCTTCTCTTCTCCACCCATTTTCGCCCCCCCCCTCTTCACTCTGTAAACACCTTCTCATACCCACTCTCCCTAATACCCTAATATTCTCTATCTTTTCTCTTCTCTCTCTCCTTTACTGTCTTCTATTTCTCTGGCCTAACCAGTTTTCTTTTCTTTTACTCTGTTTAAAAAATTTCTTTTTGCTTTTCTTCTTCACTGTTTTATTTCCCCCTTTAATTTCTCTTTTTGAATTTCTTTATCTTTTGAAAATTGTTCAACATCCTCAGCCAAGGTTATAGAAATAATGATTAATCTAAAATTGCTTTTGTTTTTCCTTCTTTCTTCAGTGTTTAAACCGGATTTCTTTGAAATGCACGAACATCCAAATAGAAATGCTTATTTAAACTTAATCTCCCCAGAAAAAACATATCAGTTATCTGATGTTTTTGATATTATTATCATCATTATTACTCTTTCTCTCTCTCGCTCACACACACAGTGTAAATCTCTATTAAAAACTGTTAAATTTATAGTGGGTTTTTCCTGTATAACTGTCAGTTTCACTAGTGTTTTTCAATCATCAAGGCAATTTTGTGGAGCTGATAGGAAACTTGTTTAAGATATGATTTTGATCGATTGATTTTAATGGCATTTCAACCCATCTTGGGTTATTTTATACCTGAAGGTTAGAGAATTTTGTTCATTGTACATATATATTTACATTTTTTTTTTTTTTTTTTTTTTTGTGTATTTTATTTTTGTACATAGTCATATTGAATACAAATAATTTTTGAACAGATCTATTTGACCAATAGATGAAACCCTAGCAAATACTGCCACTCTGCAAATGAGTAGAACTGGGAATAATGGCAGTGGTATGACACTGTATATAATGGTGAGGCTTTGGTTCATCCAGACTAGTAGTACTTGTTAAGGGTCCCATCTATTGGCAAAGTAGATCTGTTTAAGAATTATTAGTATTGAGTATGAATACATGAAACCATATAACTAGGTTCAAGCAAATGATTATCAAATTGACCTCTAGGCATAAAATAACCCAGACAGGTTGCAACCCATTTTGCTGGGACTACAGAATATACTGAATGCATTTCTGTATCTCCAACGAGGGTCCTGGATATGACACTAAACAATCAGATGTTGAGATTCCAGTCCTAGAGCTTTGGGAAATACCGAGCACCCCCTTCATTGCCATTGCTCCCAATTCCACTTTGATCCATAGTGTTAGTACCTAATCTATGGGCCAAATAGAACTGACATTTAAACTGTACGCAAACAAATGACTTATGCTCAATTTAATTGTTAGAAATAGAACTGTTTGATCATTTAACTGTCTGTAAGCAAATGACTGATGTTTAATTGAATTTGCTACTGATACATGATAGAAATACTTGAAACCACTTCATGATGTAAAATCAAATGATTAATATTGAATAAAATTATTCATGTTAGATAACAATAATTGAAACCATTTAACTCTGTGAAAAAAATAGTTTAGGTTTGTTTAGAAATGTTATCTACAAATCATATATTCAATATGTGTGTACAAACAGGATCTGGAATTAAGTAACTTAAAATGGTTGATATACCATAAAACCCTACCAACCAATCGGACAGGTTGATATATCATTAATCAATCAGAAATGCTATTTGGGAGTTGTTTTTTTTACCCCAGTATTGTAAGTTGGATTTTTTATTCATTTTTAGATGGAGCATTGTCAACCAACATTATTATTATTATTATTTCCTGAACATTTTCTTTCATTTTACTTTTTTAGTTGCTTTTATGGCTTTTTTCTTTGCATCGTCATTGCACCCAGGTCTACTCTGACACAGAGTAATAGCATTTGTTAGTGTCTCCTTCCTGGCTCAAATAAATTTGTTCATAATTATTGGTATTATTTGAGAATACTTGAAACGATTCAACTGCAAATTACTTGTATTAAGAATATTTACTATTAGCTGTCATTGTTTACTGATGGTTATTATGAGCAAAATTATGCATCCTCTGGGTACAGGTATTTAAGTTTTAATCTAATAAAATATTGTCTTAAAAGGGTTAGGAGAACTAAATAAAAATGCATATAAAAAGATTACCCTTTTTTTGATTTAATTGATTTCTTTACAAAATTATACATAGAATTGTTTTATGTTTGTTTAAAAACAAATTTAATATTGAGAAAAGTTTAAAAAAAAAAATAATCAATGAAAATTAGCTTTTAATATTATTTAAAATCAAATTATTACCTTAAACTTATTTGAATGATAATCAAAGAATAGAACAACTTGGATGTTGGCTTTTCCTATCACTCCAGACTTTCATTGTTAAATTTTCCTAATTTAATTATTCAAAATTAGACTGCAAAAAATAAAATTGCAATTGTTTCTTTTAGTTAATTGATTTCTTCTAAAATTTATTGATGGGATTTTTTTTTCATATTTATCAAAATAAAACCAAGCAATTAAAAATCATTAATACCAAGCAAATATTTATTAAAATCGAATTTTTAAGATCATTAGGCAAATTAGCCTTTCTATTCACACTATAAACTTTTATTTGGTTATATGTATTAATACAATTGCATGTTATTTGTATGTAGATAGCACCAACAATATAAATAATATAAAAAGAATTTCTTAATTGAGATTTTGAATAAGAATAAAATCATGGAGAATGTGATGTAAATAAATTAGGGAATTGTGACATGGGTGGTGACATAGTTTCTGTTGCAGACTGACACATGTAATCTCTATTATAATAAAGTTAGTTACTTGAAATCACATAATTATAAAAAAGCAAAAAAACAAAAACAAACTACAGCATAAAATTAACCAACGAGGGTTGACAAGCCATAAAACTAACCAATTAACCATAGGTAGTTGTTGAAATCAGTGTTTGATAAGCAATGGCAAGAAGAGGCAGGTTATACGTAAAAATGATGATGCTTCCTCCGAAGCAGCAGCAGTATGTGTATGAAATGATTTAAGTGGAATTGTACAGATCCAGAAATGAACTGGATCCAGTGGCAAATTATGATTTAATACAACTGGTGGAGGATCAGTTGCAATAAATGACCTGCCAGACTATGTTCTTGATTCTAAGGATACCCTTCTGATGTTTCACAGATGTTAATAGATCTCTATTTTTTATCCTGCTAGGTGTTCAGCTATCCTCATCAAATAAACCTACTTGAAAAGCTGGTTTAATTGCCAACTATGTGGTAGATAGTACTGGGTTACATGGTACCTGTAGCACTCTTTGAGCAACTTGATCTATTTCTCTCTCTCTCTCTCTCTCTCTCTCTCTCTCTCTCTATCTATCTATATATATATATATATATATATATATATATATATATATATATATAGAGAGAGAGAGAGAGTTAAAGAAGAGATGGGATTACAGTATTCTCACTCTTCCCTACAGATGGGTAAGGTTCTTCCCCTTCCAACTCCAAAGAAGTTGTCCTGTATATGACACTTAACTGCATTTTATAGTGGAGCTCCAATTCTAGGGATCTGTGGAGTGTGGATCACCCTTTTATTGCCATTACTTTCATGTCCACTTTGCTCTAAAGTGGTAGTATCTGTTAGGGTCTTAACTATGGGTCAAATTGATCAGTTTAAAAATGATTTGTATTCAATAGGTCCATGTGCAAAACTCCTCTCTTAAAAACAACTAAACAAAAAATGTAAATATACACACACACAATGAACAAGATTTCCTAACCTAAACTTAAAATAACCCCTGAGAACTTAACATGCCATTAAAATCAATCAGTCATTTATGTCTTCAACTCATTTATGTGAACCTAAAGAATGAATGGTACCCAGCATGCCTCATTACCATAATATTGTATTTACTCATCACTTAATTTTCCTTTCTCTTTGTAATGAAATATTCTGGCAGTGTAGAAAAGTGTTTCACACAAATATAAGTGTGTGTGTGTATATCCACCCCTCTGTGCAAGCAGGATGTAACACAAGGTCAATTTTTAAGTGGAATTTAACCGGTTTGAATTCAGTTTTCTTTCTCCTAGACCAATTACCATACCAACATTGAAGAACATAGTCTGCCCTACTATTTACCTATAGATGGAGGGAGAATAATTACATTCATACTTTTCACTTATCTCTATATGAAATGCAAACAGTCTTTTCCTGGATTTATCCATTTCCTACAATGATATCCATTTCACTATGAACAGCTCCTTACATATATTTATATATGCTTTCCATAGGCAGTGGGGAACTCTTAAATTTTCAGCCTCTAAAAATAAGTTTTAAAAATTACAAATAAAAATCAAGCTAAATTGAATACTAATTTTTGTCTTGAAAAAAGAAAAATTAAGTTGTTTGATGGGAATCATATGCTGTTTTGAGTACCCTACAAAACAACAGCTGTACTGCCGCTTGCCTCCCATCTCACAAACCATCCAGGTAAGATAAGCTAGGCACTGCTGGAGAAGTAAGTATAAATTCATAACTCATGTTCATAGACTCTTATATGAGGAAACACTCTAGTTTTGGCTGACTCACAAAAACTTACATTTATCTATTATGTGTAGACACTGGATGCTGTCCAGAGGACTTACCAAGGGTGATGACCTATAGGGATGAATGGCAAGAGAGAGTCAAGGGAATCCATGCTGTCAGCATGCTTTGATGATGGCAAATTATTATTACTTGTTATTACCTGTTAAAAAATTTAGGATATATTTGAATTTCTATGAGAAATGAAATAACACATTTACATATGGAGTTTTTTAATTACTTCACTTTTTTTGTGTGATAGTAATACAAATCTTGCTCATTTTAAGTGACACAAAGCATACTTCATTTAAATGATGTAATATATTCCTATGAGAAATCATGTAAGTCTACTATATTTGAAAATGACTTTCATTTATTTTATTATTTATTTTCATTTTTCAGAAAAGTTAAGTTTAAAAGTAGAATCTCATTGATTAACCATAGAGTTCAGCTCACCATGCCAATATAATGCACAACTGAACACTGTCTGATAACATAGATCTTCTTAAAGATTAGTCTATATCTGCCCTGTCGGCAGAATTTAGAATATTGTTATATACTACCACTGGATTTTGAAAATGAAGAACATGTATACATAAAAATATAATATTTTTATTCTTCAAAGGTGATGCTTGTGTGGAGCAGGAGAGCAATTGGATAGAGTTTACGCACACAAAAGAGTTGTTGGGAGTCAGAACAGCTTGTGGGAACTGATTCAGTCAGAATTCTAAACCTTATGTAGTCTTAAAAGTCTCACATGACCCACATGGCCATGCCTCTTCATGCTTGTTTTTCATTGGCCATGGTTTAAACCCATGCATTGCTTGTTCTCCATTGGTCACGGCTTACAACCATGCATTGCTTGTTTTCTGTTTGTCATTTTGTTGATTTTATCTACAGCCAGATTGCATATGTCAACTACATATGCTGGGTTCATTGCTGGTCAAGCCAATATATTACAATATGCTAACTGCATCCTCTGCAGAAGAGTAATACTTGATACTTCTTAACTGAACAAATAAATGATGATTGAATAAGAATAGTTACTTGAAATCATAAAATTATCGATAGGAACACTTGAAATTATATAACTGTGCAAATTAATTGTATTAGATGGAATACTTGATGCCGTATAACTGTGCAAAGACCAATTAAAAAAGTGGGATGAAATATTGAAAATATAGTTGTCATTATAGATCATTTAGAAAAAAATCAAATTTTGGCATTAAGTAACCCATAAGGAGTTGATTTTTTAATCAAATAAATCAAACCAATTGATGTTCAGTTTTATTTTGGAATACATTATTTTATTTGTCTTAAAACTCAAGAAAATTTCCCAATTTTATTATCTTGTTATAATAGAGATTGTGTATTTGTAGCCTGTCACCACTGTCACAATTCCCTTAGTTATTTGTGATATTCTCAATGATTATTGAATAATCATTACTTAATCTTTGTTAGCATCTTATTTATTTATGATTACTCTGTTAAAGTCTAGCAAAAGTAGATTTGCTTCAAAGCAGCCCATGTTATTAATGCATTTAAATACCTGCAATGTGTATTATATATCACAAAGAAGTAAAGGTTTATATAGTATATGGTATGAATAATTTGCATACACGTTTTAACAAAAACCTGATTCAATAAATTATTATTAGGTGTTATTGATTTCTAATATTATTGTTTTATTCTCTAACATATCAAAAGCAATCCTATGTACAATTTTGTATAGAAATCAATCAAAATAAGTGTACTCTTTTTATATGCATTCTTATTTAGTTTTGTTAGTATTTCTAATGAAATATTTTATTACATTAAAACTTAATCACTTGTGCTGGTTATTAAATACAGGATTACATGTAATTTAAGGAAATTTATGGATCATAAGTCTAGCTGACTTTCAAAAAGTAGTATATTTATTAGCCTCTTCGTGTGTTCAGCGATGAGTGGGAGGGTATTCTGACCCTCATATCCCTTCATCATATGTGGCTGGGAACAGTTATTGGCTCAGTTTCAGGGGGTGGGGGCTATTGCACAAGGCAGTATTTCCATTATTATGCTAAAAAAAATGGTAGTCTTAGTATCAGTCCCTGACTCCTGAAGCAATCCAAAAAAGGGAATACAAACAGCTGAGCTATTTTTGGCACCACCCACATGTGGGGAGTCCTCACTCACACTTTAAACTCAATTTTGTCAAACCCATCAAAGCAGGGGTGGATGTCTGGGTTAAATTATCTCTCCAGTCATGGATAGTTGGGGTCTGGCATAAGAGCTAGGTATTTTTTAGGATGTTTTTTTTTATTTTGTAGCCCCTCTCTCTTGTTAACACTTCCTTATAGATAGATACTACAGTGTATGAGTCAGACTTAGCTTTCTTACCTCTCTCCTTCCCTATTTACATGAACACTTGTAGACTTTTCTTTTTGATTCTCCAACCAGATATACACAAAATAATACATAGGTATGCTAAAAGAAACACTTAACTGCTTGTTCATATACCATTAGCAACCTGTTTACTCCTACCATCTCATAGACATATGAATCAACTGCCTGCTTTTATTCATCTTTTATGCTCTCCTCACTGAAACTACATTCTCTATACATGTCAAATGCTAAAAGTATTTACTACTGACTTCTATTAAGTTTAGCTTAGTTTGGCACAAGGCTTCATATATATATATACTATTCCAGATTATTTTTCTTTGTTGGAAAATCACATTTAACCCTCAGAACCCTGACCCTCCCACTACCATAGGCCTTTCACTATGAGCTCTTGGCTTAAAAAAATAACTGAAAATGTAACCACTGCAGGCTTAGAATATGCTTATTGTAACCCTTGCAGTGGAGTAAGACATTCCTCCAAAGGGTGTCTTGGGTGACACTAAACTACATATGATGGTGAGGCTCTAGTTCTGGAGTACCCCTTTTATTATTATTCTCCGACTGGGCTCTTTAACTTTGGTATGTTAACTGGTTTAAATGGAAATATGAAAGAAGCTACAAAAAGTGCTGCTCTGTCAGTCAGACTTAGAATACACTAATGGCATCTTCTGCAGAAAGATAAAGCCCCCTCCCCTTTCCACTAAAAGAAGTGTCTAGGGTATGACACTAAATTGAATTTATTTGTTAGGCTCCAGTTCTGAAGCTCTGGGAGATATGAAGCTGCCTTTCATTGCCATTACTCTTATGTCCAATCTGACATGGAGTGGTGGTACCTTTTAGGGTTCCATCATTAGCTTAAGTAGATCTGTTTTGAACTTATTATTTGTAAATAAAGCTGAGGGGATGATAACTTTCATACTGTAGTGTTGGTAAGTCAGAGATAATTCTGATATAGTGTTACATTATAAACAAGACCCACAATTCTAAAACCAAGAAAATCCTTTTTTGAAACTGAAAAATTGCAGGAATAGAGATAGTCTTCTGTATACTAATCAATAAAAAAAAATATCTAAAAAAATTTTAATGACTGGACCCAGGTTATTCAGATATTTCAAGCTATATTATTTTCACAAGGCACTTCAATTTGTATCATCTGTGGTGACAGTATTGTGAGTGACAAGCCATGTGAAGTACTGCTGTCAACTCTTGAAATGAAGAGTACCTCTATCATCTCATCTGCATAAATTAGGCCAATGTATGAAGGAGTACAGGGATATTTTCCTGACAGTGATGTCCTCATCAATACTATGAAAAAGTGGATCACCTAAACTATTGCAGGTCTTGTTAATCACTGGCAAATAGCCAATGGTGGCAACTGTGAAAAAATGTTTTGGGATTGAAACCTTGCTCTATCCAAAGGTGTTAATGTGAATAACTATCTGGTAGTTTATGTGGCAACAAACAGAACGCATTACTTTTCAATCAATTCTCTTATGAGTACAGGATGCAAGCTCTTATTCATTTCTGGGGAAAATGTCTAGTCAATGATTGGGGCGGTGAAAAAATAGTTTTATTTTGAATGTCCTTTTCCATTCTCTTTGCACTAATGTCCTAGGGAAAGACATGAATCCATATCTTCTAGCTGTGAGTAAAATAGTAGAGCAGTCTGAGGTCTCTAAACTTGTTGCACAACTAGTTTAAGTGAAAGAAAAGTCTGAATCAAAAAATCTAGATGCTGTAGTCCCTATGGCTGTCTGTTTTTTCTTTAACCTCATTTTGACAACCCCTGGGACAATATTGGTTGTTTGGAGTTGGTAGACTTGCTGTAAGGGCAGTTTCTGCTGTTCGATAAAAACCATACTCTGACCTGTGTCTGCATCTAAGCTAAGAACCAGTCTTATGAGGCTAATGATACTGTTATCATCACAAAATCTGATGCACTTTAGAATTCTTCATCATCATGTTGCGCCATCAGCACGGATCTCCGTGACCCTCTCCTGCCACCCTTCTCTATCATCCATCACTTCTGGTTCTTCTAACTTGAATAGTTTTTGTGATGGATGGTAAGTGGCCGTACAGCTGCTGCTTTGTGTGGTGCTGCCTCCAGGTCTTGTTCAATATTGCTCGCAGCATTCTTGTGTAGTTGCCGTCAAGCTTTTTCTCCATCCATTTAGTTAGCATCCATGTAGTGCATCCATACAACAGTATCGACATGACTGCTATTTAAAAAAAAACTGCGTTTTATTTTATCGGTCAGGTCTGATTTCCATTTGACAGCCTATCGATATCTATCCATGCCTTTGCTAGTCGCATGTTAATGTCAGTCTCTGTTGATAAGACACTGCTTCCTAGGTAGGTGAACTTGTCTACTAGTTTCATCTGAAGTTTCATCTTTAGTACTGAGGTCGATGAGGTTTGTTAACACATCAAATTCTCTTACTTCTGAGTTCCAACTCACTCTTGATTTTTCCTTTGTTTCCCTTACTACTCAAAAATCCTGCTCCCCCCACCACATAATCCTTTGCTCTTTACAGGTTCTATTCTGTTACCAGAGTGTATATTTTGTCCCACCCTTAGGTTTTTTGATTAGGCCACCCACAAATCCCTGGATTTTACCTCATTTCTGTGGCCTCAAATTCTTTGTTTAGGAAACCTTTTTTTCTCATAAAGGATTTCCTGTAACTTCTTACATAAGATTCTTTACTTTTAAATTTTGTTAAAGTTCATCTACATCTTTTTTCTCCTTTCTGTTTGTCTCTCTTTAAATATTTTTCTCTTTTTCACTGTCATTTTCTTCTCTCCTTTACTCCCCCTTCCCTTATCAAGGCATATTTCCCTCTGTTTGATCCTTTTCTTTTTTTCTCTCTGTCTCTCTCTGTAGCCTTTTTTCTCTTTCTCGCCTCTTTTCTCTCTATCTCCTTTTTTCTTTCCTCTTTCTGTCTTGACCATTTTCAGGTTTCTCTTTTTTTTTTCTTTGTTTTTGTATAGCCCTTTTTCTTTTTTCTCTTTCTCACTCAGGACTTTTTTCTATCATTCTCTTCAACTTGTTTTCCTCTTTTTCTCTCCATCCTCACCCATTTCTGATTATTTGATGGATGTATTGGGTGGGGAGCAATGCCAACTTCTTGATGTCTTCACAAAACACAAAAATGACTTATTTTTTCAACATTTAGCCTTTTCCAACCTAAACACATCCTTTCATTACATCTGGCTTTGTCCCTTAAATTTTCAGCCCTGCCCATCATTCTGAACTTTGACCTTCACCCAACACATTCAGAAACATTGAATAGACCAGTTTAATTTAAAACTTCACAAATGACTGGTTGTAACAAAAATGATGTTAGAAGAAAAAATTGGAATATGAAAAAATATATATTTTTCGGCTGATTCATCACTGATTAACATAAAAGAATTGCTCTAAACATTCAAAGCAAAAATGAGCCAATATGTTAAAATAATTATAATTTTATTTCTTAAAAAAAAAAATTTTTTTTTTGAAATTTAAATTTCTAATTTTTAACTTTGAATTTTATCTCATTTGATTTTTTTAAAATTTCATTTATGTTTTTAAATTTCATATACTTTGGATTTAAAAATTTTTTTTTTCTAATTTTATGCTTTTATAAAAAATATTATATATATAAGAAAAGCTAGAAATAAGAAAGATCAGCACTGTTTCATATTTATTTTTTATTTTTAGGGTTAGAAAAGAACTAGAAAAATGTGCCAGATGTATTGAATTTTGGATGAATATATGGAATTGCATGTGTATTTCATGGCTCTAGCTCAGTCCTCTTTTGGTTGAACTGAGAACTTTTTAGACCCCTTTGTTTTCTTGGTTGCTTTTTATTTATTTATTTATTTGTGTGTGTGTGTGTGTGTATATATATATATATATATATATATATATATATATATACACACACATACACTGAGAGAGAAAGAGTTTAATTACTGTTTTTAATTATAACATATGACTTACTGGAATTGATTGCTGCTAAATTCAGCCATCTCTTTGTGTTGGAATATATATATTTGGTGACTTCTCAACTATGTCCATTGGATCATATCATTTTATAGCTGTATTTGTACTTGAAGCTTTTTATTATGAGGAAAGATGGTGCATTGGGTCAATCCCATTCACTAAGCATCAATAGCTAAAAAGAAAAAATCAACCATGCAGAGTTATTGAAGCTGCAGGTTTCACATCAGTTTCCTTCTCCTAGATGGGTGCTTTAACAAAAAATAGGCATTTATTCCTTGTAATTTTATATCATCTTCCTCTTAGATGGATGATCTATAAAATTTTTTGTATCCATCACCATGGTGTGATACATAGCCATGGACCCTTATATATATATATATCCTGAAGAGGAACAGATAATGAACTCAGATCCCAGTTAAGCAGTGGGAGAGTACACAGATACTACACTCTGATCTAAAGCCATTCATATGTAGGTTAGCCAGTAATTTGGGGTTAGGAGAATTACTCAAGTTGATTTATAAAATAACATTTTTTTAAAATCTTCTTGAAAATGTGATCTTACTTTTAAATAACAGAATATTCAAAAGATTACTATTTCTAAATATCATTAAATTTCATTAAAAAAATTTACTAACAAATATTTTTTTGTTCTTTTTTTAGGTAAGTTTTCCTGTGCAGTATGGTAATGTACAGAATCTTTTTATCTATGACTTTTTGAAATCAAAGTTTTATTTTTCCTTAACAGACCATTAAGTCTCTAAATGTGTATCCTTATTCTGTCCCATAATAGTTATTACATTTAGTGTATAAAGTGTACATGAAAATGTAACAATTATAATTGGACAGATTGTATTATTTTACTACCTAATTGACATTTATCAAAGCTTAGCTCCATTCTCACTGAGGCCTTCAAGACACTGATTGCATTTCATACACTGGGGTAAAAACTTTACAAAAAAGGGTGTGTCCTAGGTATGATACTAAACTGCATTCAGTAGTGAGGCTCCAGTTCTGAAGTTCTGGGTAGTGAGGAGTTACTCCTTTATGGTCATTACTCCCAGTTCCACTCTTGTGAAGTGGTAGTCCTTGTTTGAGTCACACCTATTGGTTAAATAGATCTGTTTGAAAATTATTAATATGAGATAAGAGTACTTTAAACCAAAGTCTATATGGAAACCAATAATTATTCATTACGAATATTAACTCAAAACTATACAATTGTATTAGATAAGAAAGAATACTTAAAATTTTATAACTTTCAACAAATAATTTGTATTAGGAATAGTTAACTTAATCCTATAATTGTTTACCAAGGATATCATTAGTTACTTTGGAACATTTTAGTTGTTGGAAAAAATTTAGGCATTAAATAACCCAATAAAAGTTGACATGCCACAAAACCAACTTAAGTTTCTTTGTTTAATGGCATATCAATTTTGTTGGTTATTCAATACTTCAATAATTCTTGTAGAAGAACAGTAGTGATACTATTTAAGCCATAGCTGAGGGGGATGAGAGATTTCATACCTTTCCCAAGGGCATTTGTCCAAAAGTGAAAGTAATAGTACAATTAAAGTTTGAACTCACTTACTGTGATGTCACAATCCAGCACATTAGTCATTACACTGCAGAGACTCCCTACCAACTAACCTAAACTTAGCTTAGTACCAAAACAGAAGTATTGAGCCCTCTGTGAGAATCACACTCAGTAACAATGGTCTACTACTACATAGCTCATTAATCATTTCACTATGTAAGGTTCCCATAAAAATTGTTATATTTAGTGTATGAAATTCATTAATAAATGTAGCAACTATTATAAGACAGAATCATATTTTCTGTTATGTATGATGCATAGAAAATTCCGCATGAATTATGTTGGAAAAATAAAATTAAAGAAATTTTCTATAGCCTACCTGACACCCCATGGTGAGTAGCTGCCTCTTACTCCCAGACAATGTTATTTACTTAGACTTTATATTCTAGCATGTTTTAAGAGTCGGGTTTTTGATCTCTATGATAAAATGGAACAGGAATTCTTCCAAGCTGTAACCATGTAAGTACTACTGTATGGTTGCATGCTTTGGACTCTAATGAAACACCTAGAGAAAAAGCTATGCTGTGTGCTATTTTAGATAAATCCTGGAAGCAGCACTCTACAAAACAGCAGCTGTATGGCCAGCTACCTCCCATCTCACAAACCATCTAAACAAGATGAGCCAGACATGCTGGGTGCTGTTGAAGATGTAAGAACAAACTTATGAATGATACTTACTTATGTCCTCCTACTCATGTTCACAGCGATGTTGGTTGTCCAGTGAAAATTTACATTGATTAGCTCTGTGCAGACACTGAATGCCATCTAGAAAACTTGCGAAGAATGATGACTGATAGGGAGGGAGGGTGAGAGAGTCAGAAGAATCTGTGTGGTCAACATGCCTTGATAATGATACATAATGAATGAAGCTGTAGATATTATCAACAAATTTTGCTGCCATTTCTGGTTTGGAATTCATTCTGTCTCATTTCCTTCATCATTTATAAATTTTCTGGAATCATTAATTAAAATCATTAAAGTCTCAGGACAAAAAAAATAACAGCCATTCAAGAACAATCATTGCTTTCACTGCCTGCATCACCATCTATAAATTCTCTTGAATCACCACTTTGTCGGTAGGGCTTAGAATATACTGACTGTATCCTCTACAGAGGGGTAAAAACACCCTCACTAAAAAAAGAGGTGTCCTAGGTATGACAGCTGCATCTGGAGATCTGGGGAGTGTGAAGTACCCCTTCATTACCATTACTCTCAGGTCAACTCTGACACAGAGTGGTAGTAGCTGTTAAGATCTGATCTATGAGTAAAATAGATCTGTTTAAAAATTATGTATTTAATTGAACCGTGTGCAAAAAACAAAAAAAAAACCCCATAAAATATTAATGTGAATGTTTAATGAATGTGATAGGTACTCTGACTTTGAGGCATAAAATAACCCTGGGTTGACATGCTATTAAAATCAATCAATCAATTCCTTGAATCACCAAGATTCGCTGCCAGAGTAAAAAAATTCTAAAGATATCATGTCAGGTAATCCCATGGAGTTAAAATTTTGTGTCTGTTGTATAGCAATTTACATGACATGAAACTACATTCATAATTCCTAGTTTCATATCTTAAAGTCAAAAATTGTTGTATTTCCCAAATCTGCTGTGGTTTTTGAGTGCATATCCCAACAAATCTGATCTTTTCCTGCTGGCTCCCAGATGCCAAACAAGTCTGTATTAATCTACAGAAGCAGCAATAATGTCTACTCATGCATACATTTGCATTGCAGAAATAATTAATAACTTGTGTTTTTGGCTATTTCAAGATAATAGCCAACCACAAAATGTTTGGCATCTTTTCATTCAGCTTCCATTTACAGTTTATTTTACTCTACACATCAGATTATTTGTGATATTTACTTAAATGCAGCCTTTGGCAAGTATTTGACTCGATGTCCAGTTACATCCCATTTATAAAATTTATATCATACTATGGTGAGCCAAAAGTTTTGCAATATTTTGTTAATATGAAGTACAGTTCAGCAGTGTCAGATGTTTTTTTTGCCAAGGTTGGGAAGGTAACAAACTATTCTGGATGTTGAGATGCCAAGCTCGCTTGATACTCTCCAAGTTTGCCTAAAGAAGCATTTTAGGTCAGTCTGGCCTAGAAAATGACCATGAAATCCACTCTTTCAAGCTTTCTTGACTGTACCTGATTGTTGAAGTTCTTAGTGACCCATCTGGTCACTGTACTGGGATCAACTGCAACTTCACTTTTTGCACAACAAATGTTTTTAATTGTTTTCACACCGTTATGACCCAGTTCAGACTTCTAAAGCATAAGTTCCCAAATTAGACTAAATTGCACTTTCATCTGTGCAATTTTCAAATCACATGCAGAATGAAGAAATGCACAATGGGTACATACCACAGCTTGAAATGATTTGGTAATTTGGTTTGGTTTCTTTGTTTAATGGCATATCAACCTTTGTGGGTTATTTAATGCCAAACCCATTCTTCTGGAAGAACAGCAGTGATGGTATTTCACCCATAGCTGGGAGAATAAGGGGGTTCATACCTTTCTCGAGAGTATTTGTCCGAAAGTGAATGTAATATTGTGACTATAGTTCAAACTCACTTACTACAATTTCGCAGTCCAATGCTTTAACCATTACATCACAAGGACACCCCTTGGTCATTTGATATACATGCTACAAACAAATGACTGATATTTAATAGAAATATTAGTGTTAGATAGGAATACTTAAAACCATTTAAATGGGCTAACAAATGTGCTTTAACAACTTTTTAAAAAATAAAGTTACCAACAAATCAAAGTTGCTTACAAATCATATGAAAACAGGATTTGGCATTAAATAATTCACAAGGGTTGATATGCCATAAGACATCAACCAATCAGCTATTCATTGTGCACTAACTACAAACAAAATGAACTTGCATTAAAATGTATTACATGTCACTGACTTCTCCAGTCTACCCTGAAAAGTAATTATTTACTACTCAATTGGACAAGAAAAATAACTACTTATTAGCCAAACAAATGTTGTATATGAATTCACTTGCTCCTTAGGAAAATGTTTCTATTTTAAACAATGATTAAATTCCTATATTAACCACAAATATTTTATCTAGATGCCTCACTTGCTACCTCTCCACTTAGTGTGATTATAAGTAATCTCAACTAACCCACACTATTTAAAACTCTAATATGCCAAATTCTTATTGAAATTACCTGTATACAAGACCAACAGTAAAAAAAGAAAAAAATTGTTGAAATACTCAAGGACTTTACTATAAAACCAAAAAAAAAATTAACTCTTAATAAGATGTTCTTTTGACAAGGACAAAGAGCTCTAAATGTATTTAACAATTAGATTTCCACTTTTTTTTGTAGATGTGATATCATCTGGGTAATGCCATTCTCATTTGAAATTTGACTATATCACAATATCAATAAATACTTGAATGGTTCACACCAACTTCATTTAAGAATGAATATATTAAAAGCTACTTCATATCATTCTTTAAATAGCTTAAGACAATGAAAATGTTTAAGTTCCACAAAAAAATTATCAACCTTGAAAATAGCTGAAGACACAACTGAAAGAGCTCAGAACTCTGAATCTTTCAGATAATTTCTATATTCTTTCAGTCCAATTTATATACCCATATTTGTAAACAAGTATAACTTTAAAAAAAAAAATTCATACATTTTTCCTTGTTTATTCTTTTTAACCAAATGTGTGTGTGTGACAAGGTAATCCAAGTTGGAAAGATTTATTGAGAAGCTAAGTTGACACTATAGCATTCTAATGAACCATCATCAGGACTTTGAGGGATGATATTAGTGATGTTAAATCAACAATCGATGCTTAAAAGTGCAAAATACAAAAACCTACGGAAAATTTGTCTTTCTTTTTCTTTCTCCTTTTGATTCAAAATCTTTCTTGATAAACAAACAAAACACAAATTCTACACAATATTTCAAATAAGGCAAATGATGTAATTTAAAACAACAAACACAGATTCGCTAATTAAACAGCCAACTTTTTCTTGTTATACAAATTTTCCCAAGGTTTTTATATTTTGCAGTTTTAAACATCCATCGTTGATTTAACATCACTAATATCATCCCTCATAGTCCTGATGATGGTTCACTAGAACCGAAATGCTATAGTGTCAACTTTGCTTCTCAATGAATCTCTCCTTCTACTTGGATTACCTTATCAGTTTTTCTTTATATATTTTCAGATTACACTCCATTATTTACTTCCATATATATATATATATATATATATATATATATATACACACACACACACACACACGCCTGCCCATTGGCATAATGGTTAGTGTTTGTCAGTGGTTTGAGAGGCCAGGACTCAATCCCAGGTTGAGTCATACCAAACACTCAAAAAATGATACTTGATACCTCCTTGATTAACCTTAAGCATTATAAGATATGGATCAAGGATAAGCAGAGCAATTCAGGGAAAAGAGTAGCACCCTCCCCTACACCTCAGTGTAATAGCTGTTGAAAAGGGTGCCTTCAGATTGCCCTCAATTATGGTTGGCCAATTTACTTTACATATATATATATATATATGCTTAAAAGGTGTGTTCAGAATTACCAAGGAAAATCTGAACAATGACTGAAACATTAATTTTCTTCAAAATAGTCTTCTTAAAATTTACTATGGTTATTCCAGCAGGTTTTCCATTGATTAGGTTGAATGAAAATTTGATAAAGATTTTATGATTGGCTGAATGTCTAATTCCAGCTTGGAAGAAGAGCCATGAATGAAGCAGATACTACACTCTGATCCATGGTTGAATAGCATAAGATTTTCATATAAACAAGTAGAATAATAGAGAATAGTTTACCATTACTTGATGGTGATGAAGCAGCTTGTTGCAGAAGAGTTAAGAAATTTTCACACATTTTAGTAAGTAATAGGCCTGTGGTAGGTAAAATAGGATTTAGAATTATTATTAATAATAATTGTATGTGTATGTATGTAGGGGAATTGTAAATTGTCAATAATGGTTACCAGCAAGAAGAATGAAATATGTAAACTAAGTTTGAATTCCAGCCAAAGCTGCTTATGTTCAGACTAATGTCCTTGGGATAAAACATGTATCCACTTCTCCTTGTGCTCTTTATATTGCTTAGTATGTAGAGCTGTGTGAATTTAAGAAGAACCATTTTCATTATTAATTTTTGGCTGGTGGTCTTTGTCTTGTATGAATTTATTAGATAAAAACCTTTTTAATTATTACTTATAGAAATTTCAGTTTGTATAAAAAATATTATCATGAGTCAGATATTATTTTCACTTTTTTGATTTATATATTTGTATAGAATGTCTATGCATGCTCCATATGATATACCAAAAAGTAAAACAACAGTAAACAACAAAATAATATCATACAAATATTATGCTGCTCTCTATTAACTGATCTATCATCATCATGTCGTGCCGCCTGCACTGATATTCCTAACCCTCTCTCGCCACTTTTCCCTATCATTCATCGCCTCCGGCAGGTCTTCTGGACTACATCCCGTATCTTCACATAGCTGCTCTATGTATGTTCGAGCTGGTCGTCCTGCTTTTGCTCGGCCATAAGTGGGAGTCCATAGGAGTACATCACTTATGAGCTCGTCTCTGCCTCTCCAGCAGTGTCCTGCATGCCTGGTTTGTCTAACTTGGATAATTTTCGTGATGGGAGGCAGGTGGCCGTATAGTTGGTGCTTTGTGGGGTGTTGTCGCCAGGACTTGTTTAATATTGCTCGCAACATCCTTGTGTAGTTGCCGTCTAGCTTCTTTTCGAGCCGTTTTGTTAGCGTCCAGATGGTGCATCCATATAGCAGTATCGAAATGACCGCTGCTTGGAAGAAACTGCATTTCATTTTATCAGTCAGGTCTGATTTCCATATGTCTGATAGCTTATCGATAGCTGTCCGTGCCTTCGTTAGCCGTGTGTCAATGTCTTTTTCAGTTGCTGAGACACTGCTTCTTAGGTAGGTGAATTTGTCAACCAGTTTCAGAGAGGTTCTGTCTAGTGTGGAAATGTCACCTGCTTGATTGATATTCAGTTTTGCGTGCATTGACATGGAGGCCAATGCCTGCGGTGGCTCATTCCAAACTATGCAGTAGTGTTTCAGCTTGTTTGGGTGTATTTGCTAGTAAAGCTATGTCATCAGTGTAGTCGGCGTCGGTAATTGTTTTTGTGGGGTATCTTCTGCTTTTTTTCTTTGTCAGCTCGAAAATGTAACTATATTACTTATATTATGGATCAGTTAATAGAGAACAGCATAAGATTTGTACAATATATGCAATTTTATTATATATTGATTATAGTAATAACTTTATATATTAATTACATTAATAATATCAATATTATATCATTGGCCAGTTGATATGATTTGTACTATATATACCATTTATTTTTTCAAGATATATAATAAAAAATTGTTTATTGTGGTGAAAGTTTATTGGGAATCATGATAACAAGAATGGTATACCACTACACACCATAAGTTAACTGAACAACACTCTTCAGATTTTGAATTCAGAGTATTTCCTTCTCCTAGATTGATTGCTTTGCCAAGGCTAAAGAGCCTAGTCTGCCCTGTTATTTATGCACAAGTGAGGAGAAGTGATGGATTCATATCTTTCTCAAGGGCATTGGACTCCCAGTCGGCTGGGGCTGTAGAATACGCAGACTGTTTCTCTGCAGAGGAGTAAGACCCCCCCCTCCCAACGAGTGTCCTGGATATGCCACTAAACAATCTGATGGTGAGGTTCCAGTCCTAGAGCTTTGGGAAATGCAGAGTACCCCTTCCTTGTCATTGGTTCTAGGCCCACTCTAGCCCAGAGTGGTAGCACGTAATAGGGCCCTATCTATGGTTTAAATAGAACTAAACTGCATGCTTATGCCAAACTGAATTGTTTGAATAAGAACAGTTTGACTAAACTGAATAGCTTGAAATAGAAATGTTTTTGACAAACTGTGTACTTACATTGAAACTCTACTTACACTAAACTGAATTGTTTAATATAAAACTGTTTTGACATTTAACTGTGTGTAAACAAAATCTATACTTATACCAAACTGAATTGACTGAATTAGAACTGTTTGAATAAACTGATCATTTGTATAAAAATGGATTTGGTATTAAAATAACCTACAAAGGTTGATATGTGATGAAACACAACCAACCAAGGACATTGGTTGGAAGTAGAATGCAAATCACTTTATAGAGTCTATTTCTTACAACAATAACTGTTACCACATGCACATATATCTGCAGTGCAATCTGGACTCTTGGTAAAGCAACCAATCTAGAAGAAAAAAATTTGAATTCAAAATCTGAGAAATGTGAAGAATCTATGGCATAGTGGTTCACAATCTTTGTTAACAGCTCATCCAAAAAGTTTGGCTGCTCCTACACAAAATTTCATCACTAGAAACAAATTCTGTGTAAGCATCTTTTTCTTGGAAACTCATGTGTCATACACATCAGAAAAGACTTATCTTTTATTTATTTGTTAATTCATTATTGTACTCCTTGATATATTTTTGTACTTTATATAATTGGAGATCATTATTGTTTAACTGAATTTAGTTTAAAATAACCAAACAAGTGTTGAGATATCATAAAACCAACCAACATAATAAGAATTTTAGCAATATATAGCTTTTTTCTGGAGATTTCCATGTGTACTGATTGTACACTCTAAACCTTTGATAGGTGTGTTAGTGTCTAAGTAAATAAATAACTCATTTATGATAGTAACTGTGCTAGTCATGTTTGTGTGTGTAAATATACAAGTAGTGTGTTTGTATGTAATATATATACACGCAAACACACTTAAGTTTATCTTCATACATTTTGTCCTTATCTTGCCCATCAATTTTAAGGGGTGGGAAAAATACCAAGAATCTTATTTTTTTTCTCTGCTCAGAATCTTTATTTTTATTTTTTTTTTAATTCACCTAACTTTTCTGAGATTGTTCTGGGCAGATAGTTCCACCAGACCAATTTTTGGTAAGACAGCTCAACCCCAAGTGATAAAAAATCCTAATGAAGATATCTTCTTTTGATGCAGTTAAAAAAGGAAAAAACATTTATTTTAAAAAATATTTAAAAGGAAAAATAAACTGGGAAGGTTGAGAACAAAGATTGTTGGAAAAACAAAAGATTTATCATAGATGCCTAGATTTTAAAAATATTTTGAATTTATTCAAAGATTTTGTAAACAGTAAAATAGTTTTGCTATTAGTTAATGGAAGTTTTAGAGAGAGAGAGAGAGAGAGATTTGGAAAAAAAAAAGGCAATTTTGAAAATCAGATTCACATGTTTTACCAAAGGTTTGACATCATGAGAATGCAAATGATTTTATTACCAGAAATGAATACATTTGAATATATTCTTATTCTTCAGAATATAAAATACTAAAAAAACATGTATCACAAGAAAAAAAAAATTATTTCTTGCAATACAATTATATTTTAAAATGAAGCTTTAAAACAATTATGTATCACTCTATATAATAATGCAGTTTTAGGAATATAATCATTTACACTGATGACTCTAGACTTCTCGTGAAA